>CAIGRF010233053.1:4848-23388 GCA_903798235.1 Fraxinus ornus | reverse complement strand
ATATCTCTTTCTGTCAAAAGTGCAACTGGTCTTCGCACTGCCCCTGCTTCAGCTTCAGTCCATCAATTGTTATTCCGGGTGCCCTTGTGCGTCCCATCTTTCAAGTATTTGGTCATTCTTTTCATCGAATTATTCAAGCTGCAATCCTGAAGTATGGTTAAAGGTTTGGAAAAGGAAGAACATATCTATATTATCGTCCATTACCTCCAATTGATGACAGCGTAACAGAGGTTGCAATGGATCCTATGGCTTCTGATGTTGACAAGTTTTGTTGAAAGAGATCCTTGAACTCTCTCAATGAGAAGGTAAAGCTAATGTGAAAATTTTGTGTTGTTCAACTGGTTTCAACAAATCATTGCTTATCCAAGTGTCTGTAGCTTAAAACCATTTTCAATTTTAAGTGTCTATAAATTATTATTTATTAACTTCCCTAGAAAAAAATAATTTAAATAGTTATTTAATTTCTTTTTTAATTTTTTTTTTCAAATTTGCGACGGAAATAGTGACGGAAAATCCGTAGTTAATTACCAACGCACCTAAATTCGTAGGTAATTAGCGACGAAAACAAGAACGGCAGATGCGTAGCTAATTTAGGAACAAGCTATTAAACCGTTGTTAAGCACAAACAAATCAGTGACAATATTTTCCGTCGCCAATTAGCTATGAAAATTTCCGTCGGTGAACAGCGATGGCTTATTTATGTCGCTATTCACCGACGGCTGATATAATTCATAGCTAATTTTACCGGCGGGGTGTTTGCCGACGGATTTACCAACGGGTGAAATCTGTCTCTGAAGATCATTTTCAACGAATTTCGGTGCTTCAGAGACGGATAATTCCGTCTCTGAAGCCGCTTTTTTTTGTAGTGTATTTACTCAGTGACTCACTAGGATTGAATGTGCTCGAATTAAAAGATAATATGAAATTAAAAGGATTGTTGAGAATTATGATACCTTAAAACTATAACGATGTTCATACATCTAAGATTACAAGTAAATTGCTTTTTACATTATATAGATAATTTAAAGGCGCAATTTGTTGACTCAACAACGAGAATATTCAGTTTTTCATTCGATTATGATTTAATTTTAAATATTGTTAAATTATCAAAAAGTAAATACAAAATAGTTAGTTGGACTAGTGGGGCATGTACCTATTGTCTATCATTGACTTTCATCGTGGAATCGATCGAGATTCGGGAAACTTGATCGTGTCTCTCATAGACGAACTATATACCCGAAGAGGTATTATCTTGGACTCACATGTGATGTTGTACTAATTGTTAGTCTAGGAGTGATATTTTCAAGAAACGCAAAGACACTAGTTTGTAGGATTGGGTGGTGTCTAGTTCCGAAGATTATAGAATGCTAATAGAAATCGTATAAATGGAACCATTGATTTCAAATATAATAGTACGACCGAACTCATTGATTCCCATTTTAAAAACCTAATTTCAACCATCTAAATTAGCTTTATACAACCAAAAAGAAATTCAATCGCTTTGGTTTCTGACTTTTTCTCCCAAGCCCCAAGTGTTAATTTCTTCTCAAGTGCGTCTTAATTGCACAAATCATTAATTCAATGTTAAATTTAGCGCCGGTTTGGGCGCCATTGTGTACAAATTTTAATAAGAAATCAAGTCGTTATACAATCATATGGACCCAATTGTTGTAGTCATTATTGTATACTTTTTACAAATCAATTAAAGTATACTGAGAAAAAGATCATTGTGCTCCTTAATTTTTTTCATTCAATCTATAAGTAGGGCATTTTTGAAATTCCGAAATAGAAAAATACGGTTGCCTTTTGGTTTGTTGATGATTACAGCTGGAGCAGGGTCCTCTTTACGGTCGTATTTCGTTTTAAAATTCGAAAAGAAAACTTGCGCTTAAAAAAAAAAAAGAAAAAAAAAAGTTGTACTTTGGATTCACCTTAATTAGGGTTTATAATCATTGCCAGTACTGCTTAAAAGTTGCATATAAATTCCCGATTTCGTACGGCATGTTAACAGGAATAAAGTGGCAAGTTTCTATTTTTACCCTTAGTTAGAGAAATAATATTTTATAATTTTTATTTTTAATAAAGTCCAGAAACAAAAATAAAATTGGTTCATAAGGAGCTTTTTATCTCAAACAATTAGGCCCCGTTTGAGCCACTTTTTTTTCTAGAATGAGAATGAAAAATATAGTCGTTATTGGACTTCACACAAGAGATAAAAATTTAAAATTAATGGTTTGATGTAATAGATAACGGTTATATTTTTCATTTTTAGAGAAGAAAAAGGTGGCTCAAACAGGATCTTAATGTTTGTCTGTTTTTTAAAAATAAATAACATGTGTACACACTAATCACTTGTTTGAGCCTCATTTTTTCTATCAAAATGAGTTCTTGAACAATGATTTGACCTCATTTTAATCACACGTTTTTCAATAAAATAATATTACACGCGAACTCAAAAATTTTTCTTATTGCAAAATGCATTTTTAAAAAAAAAAAAAAATTGTTCTAAAACAAACTCTACTAAATTAAAAGCTTGAAAATTTAAACATCAAAGAAAAGTTCGATTAAAAAAAAAAAAAAACATATGCATCACAACTACAAGCACCTACTACGTTGCCAGACACGCCACTTGTCATCGCCCAAGTGTGCTCATCACATCAAGCATCACGCACACAAACAGTCGTTGATTCCAAGTCAACACAGACAGTAAGCCATGCGCTTTAGCCAAATTTCAAAACAAACATCGGGGGGAGGAAGAGAGGCAATGAGATCCAACCATTCAATTAGCACTTGCGGATTATGGACATGAAGATCTTATCGAAGTTTGCAGTGCAACAACTACAATTGCAGACACTTACTAAGCCCCCATTTGTTTCTCATTTTTTATCTATGAAAATGAAAAATATGACATTTATTCATCACATCAAACTATCAATTTTGAATTTTTATCTCTTATGTGTAGTCCAATAACGACTATATTTTTCATTTTCATTCTACAATAATAAAAATCAAACAGGCCTTAAGAGTGTTGTACGCAACAAAGTTTGATTAAAATCTAAATATTAGTATAAGTTAGTCAAAAATTAATTTCGATCATATATTTTATGAATCTCAAACATTTTACTAACATTACAATTTCCATCAAAATTTGTTAAAAGATTTAGGGTGTGTTTGAGTCGCGTTATTTTGGAGAATGTATTCTGAAATAGTAGATTGATTGAGTGTGTGTGATCGAAAAAGAAGGAAAAGTTATTAATGTGACGGAAAATATTATTTTATTGAAAAATATTTGGTTGAAAATGAATAGAAAAATGAGAATTAAAAGTTTAATATGTACCAAACAGTGGCCTAATCCCCACGATGCAGGGGCTAAGTTACATCTCGAATTCTTTTCTTGTTAAATATATATACTAGTACACAGTCCCCTTTTTAAACAAATTTACTACGATCCATCTACAAAAGAGCAAAGTACAGTAAAATCAAGAATTCTCAAACACCAATCCCCTCGAGGGTGGTCGAGTTGGTGAACGTGGAGACCGAATATTACGAATTCGAATCCTCTGTCAATACTTCAACGATCGAGTCAGTCGCATCGGGCTTGCCTAGTGCAGTTTACATTTCCTATGTGATTTGCAGGCTACTGCACATGAATCGATCTTTATCCAGTGCGCACTCATGGATAACGGCCGCCATTCCAACGTCAAAAAAAAAAAAAAAATTCTCAAACACCAATCATCCATTCAATTCTCAGTCTATTCAAAACAGCTTCTAATCAAAAATCTATAGTGGTGCGTCCCTCAGATACACGTAAAAGTTTCAAAGTACAAACAATAATACAATTTCCCAAGCACCTCACGTTTTCGCTAAGGAAAAAGAGAGTATCTTTCCTGCATTTAAACACGTACAGTCAATTTGGATCTTGAATTGCTTCACTCTCAGTCTCTTTCTCTAACTCTAAGAGAGACAATTATCTTAGAACCCTTCATTTTAGGCGGATAAATTGGTCTGTTCTTCACAGATCCAAGAGTGCGAAAAGCTTGGTAAATATGGGTTATCTATGAATGGGTTTCTTGAATACGTATTTGGTTAATTTCTACTTTAATTTATGGGCAATAGGGTGTGTATTTGTATTTTTAGCTCTGTTTATAGCTGTACTTTTCAGCATTTTCTAGCCATGGCTGATTTATGCATTTCTTGAGAATTTGTTATATAATTATGTGGGTTATGTAATTTTACCCAGTTTAGCCAGATTTATGCTCTGAATCTTTATAATTTTATAATGTAATTTTACCATAACTTTGTGCCTTTTTTCTCTTATATGTTGCAAAACTCGAGAATTTCTTGAGTTGCTTATACTCTCCCCTCTTTTTGGCCTAAATTTTGTTTAGATTCAGTAAATTTTGATTTTCAGCTTATATGTTTCTTCGTAATGTTCCAAGGATTCGGTATTAATTTTCTGAAATTAAAGGGAATAGACCATTTGGTTAATGCAGTATTGAATTTACAGTGGGAGTGTTAAAATTGTACCAAGTTTAGCTTCTTGATTTTATCAGGAAAGTAGCTAAGGATACATGGTGGATGGGGGTGACATTCATCGCTGGGACGAACTAATACCCGATACACTTGGGCTAATATTCAAGAATCTCTCGCTTTGTGAGGTACTGACAGTGGTACCTAGGGTTTGCAAGGCATGGAAAAGAGCAGTGATGGGGCCTTATTGTTGGCTAGAGATAGACATTGAAGAATGGAGCCGTAACTGCAAGCCTGAAATTGTCGACCAAATGGTTCGACTGTTGATTCGTAGAAGCTGTGGCGCGCCCCGTAAACTTTGTGTTTCCGGCCTCTCCGGGGATGAAAGCATTTTGTTCATTGCAAACCAGTAAGTATCATGTGAACTCGTCGCTTTTTCGTCGTTTATTGATTTCCTGGGATTTACATTAGAGTACTATCTACTCATCATAGTCTAATTATTTAACTTAGGTTCGAATTCTAGAAAGGTTTGAGTAATCTTTGACAGGGTTTTAGAGATTGTTAATCTGCACTTCACATTTTGAATTATGTTCTATTGATTATGTTTTGGTTTCAAGTGCCAAATATTTACAGACATTGCGACTGCCAAGTAGTGAAATAAATGATTTGATCGTGGAAAAGGTTGCCGGCATGCTATCCACTATTACAGTTTTAGATTTGAGTTACTGCAGCAGTATAGGAGCTCAAGCTCTTGAAGCAATAGGGCAGCACTGTAAATTTCTTACTAGTTTGCGGCGAATAATGCACCCACTGGAGGTGATCGACAAGCTTTCCCAAGATGATGAAGCCCTTGCCATTGCTAATACAATGCCCCAACTCAGGCAACTTGAGATCGCCTACTTGCTTGTCAGTACAGCAAGCGTGATTGAGATTCTTAAAAACTGCAAACAGCTTGAGTTACTAGATGTACGAGGTTGTTGGAATGTGAACTTGGATGAGGAATTTGTGAAAAGTTTCCCGGATTTGAAGGTGGTCGGGCCCCTAGTTGTGGATTGTTATGATATGACTGGCTGGGATAATTGCTCGGATTATTCAAGCACTTCCGGTTACCTAGCCTGGGATTTTGTGGCAGGGGAGGTTGATGATGAGATGTTGGATGACTTTTGGGAAGATGAACATCCTGTGGAGGACGTAGAAATGTGGTTTTACGATGATGTTAATGCTGTAGACGAGGGGTACGACTGGCCTCAATCTCCTTGAGGTATGAATAGTATAGTTTGTATTTGTTCGTTCGACCTACTGTTCTTCCCTCTCTGTTGTATGCTACTTGAGCTTGCTACAAGTCCATACTCTGTAATATAACTTTGTACGAATTTGGTTGTGTATCTTGCAAATAATCAAATCAGAGATACTTTCTATTTCTGACTTCGACTATTTTAGCGTTTGTTTGGCAAACTTATTTGAAAATCATTTTCCGCAAATATTACTTTCAACAACATTCTACCAATAAAATAATATTTCACGGTGATCTGATCGAGGAAAACGTACATAGTAGCAAGTATGGTGCATAGTAAGGCTGATATTTGACGGTTTTCCTCGTGAGAGCATTAAGGGTCTGTTTGATTGGTTTAAATTCCATGAAAAATGGCACATTCGAGGAATTCAATTTCTACTTCGACTGTTTGATACGAAAGTGGAAATGGAGTTCGAAATTTCAACGTACAACCACTTTAAGCTTGTTTTTAGCCAATTTCATGGAAAATGAATTCTTATAGGGTACTTAAGTTTTTATTTTCCAATTTACATGAAATTAGAGTCTTTGCACCTTTGTCAATCAAACGGACCCTAAAAGCTTATCAGCAACGTGGAAAAAAAAACAAGCTTCAGAGTATCCTGAGTTTATGATTAATACTACATAGTATTGGATAAAGTGGGCATTACAGCAAACATAATTTTAGTTTTTTTTTCTTCAATAATACTTGAACAAATATTAGGGATGACAAAAAAACCTTGTTCAACCTGATACCCGTGGGGTCCCGTCCCGAATGGGGCGAGGATTACCCACGTAACCAGGTAAACGGGGCGGGAGCGGGACGAGAGTCATAACCCCGAAGTAAGTATAGGGCAGGTATGGGAAATATAGTCTCCGTCCCACTCCGCTACTCACCCCGTTTAAAGTTAATTTCAAATTTAAGTTTTTTATCGAAAAAAATAATAAATTTATCATCATTTTTAAAGAGAACATAAGTTGTTTTTAACAAATTAATAAAAAAGTAATAATATTTACTAACTAAAAACAAACAAAAAAAGAAAAAGAAAAAATAAAATAAATAAAAAGAAAAATAAAAATAAATGGGGCAAGTCTCCGCCCCGTCCCGCTTTAACCAGATATGAGGATGAGATAAGGTAACAAAAATACCCGACGGGACGGGAGTGGGAATGGACAACCTGTTCCATACCCACCTCGTTGTCATCCCTAACAAATATGTTATAAATCAATGGTTGTAATTGGCAAGGCATACAAATGGGTACTTGTGATGACAACGAAGTCTCCCATCAAAGAAAAGTTTTGCAAACCCATTTATGGCATGATTAGTTCGTATTAGTGGTTGACATGGGATAGTATAATGAACAAAATGTTGACTTCTTTTTCTTTTTCAATTGTATCGCATACTGTTCAGTTTAACATACAAAATATACGGTAACATGTGCACACGCGCTGGGAAATTTCGTTTTCCCCCCTTCATAACTAAGAAATGATTAATGCAACTAATAATATTATTTGGCACAAGACAATTTTTCTCCTGCTAAATGAAAATAACTTGACTTTTATAATTAATATTGATAAAATTAAAAATTAATAGCTCCTGTTTTTAGTAATCATGCATTTCAAATTTGGCCAAATTCAAAATGTTCAATGTAATTTTACAAGGAAAGTCTGACATGTCACAGAAGTTTTACACAACATATATCAAAATACACCAAAATCAATTTATTGATAATTATACAGTGCCTTCTTTCAAATATCAAGAAAATCTTTAGTTTCATTTCCATCTTTCCTTCTCCAGTGTCAACCGACGGGAGCGAGCATTTTAATCTCGTAAAGTAGTCGAATTTCAAGCATAAAAGTTAACACCAAAATACCAATGATCTGACGCCTACACTCCCAGACAATGAGAACTTGAGTCCAAGATTCTACTTTCTTCTGAATATCTAGGCTCTATCATTGTTTTGAGATGCCAGAAAGTTTCTACTTTCTGTTGAAAATCTAGGCTCTATCATTGTTGGCTTCCTTCTGCCTGGCCAAAGTTTGGAGTTGATTTGTTTCGAAATGTAATGCTCCGTCGACTGCTAAATTTGAGGCGTCCGATGCATTCTGATTTTGATTTGTTACACGTTTACTCTCCCACACCTTCCCCATTTTCCCAATTGCAAGAATGAGTTCAAGCTGTTTTTGCTGCTGCTCCTACATTGAACTCAAATGCGTAATAGACACCACATTAGCGATTACAACCCATAAATTTTAAAGGGAATATGGTACTTGTAATTATCAATATAACAGGCAAAATAAAGATTGCTCAAGTAATGATGCTGAAACTATATCTGAGCAATTTTAGAACAGGTTCCCCAAGAATGATTATGACACAAGGTCTCAATGCAAAAGGTTTTACATTTATTGGTGTTTTTAAGGGTGGGGGCTACATTAATCTTTTTCCACCACTGCATTAGGTTTATTGACCTAGATCTACTAGAAGATTAAAACCATTACATCTTAGCAACCACACAATGCACAAAATAAGAAAACAGCATCATTTTGTCAATTTCTTTCAGCTGGACTACAGAAATCTGCAAGCGAGCTAACAGTTTTTGGTAATCTAAACAGCCTAAAGTAACTTCTTTCAATTTGACAGACCTCAGAAAAATTGCTGAAAATGTAGTCAACCTAGCACTCACATGTTCAACATTTGAAAAGTAAAAGAATGCAAGATTATTATGATTGTTTGAGAAGCCAGAATAAGAAGTTTTCAACTTTCAAAGCATCAAATGGTACGTCATTTCCCAGTAAGAACAAAAAGGAAAGAACTAGAAAAACAAAAGACTGTACATGCCAAAATAAAATATGATCATTTGCCTAGTGCCAATGAATACACGAGCAGATTGTAAAGGAGCTAGCTTTGACCAATTACCAAGGGAAGCTGCGTAGAAACATCAAAATGTCATTATCTTGTAGGAACAAAGTTAACAGACCCTTGCTGGAAGGCTTATACCTTAGGCAACAAGTGATATATCTATGAGCTTTCCCACAGAAGATTAAAGCACAAATCCTTCTGATAGGAAATCTCTGAATTGTAAAAACTCACTATAAAACTCCTTCAAGAATGTTGTCTAGATTAATCAAAGATAAAAGAAGATTGGGGGGTTGATTACTGTGTCTAAATGAAACTATCTCCCCTGGTTACTGGCAAATTGTCACCAAATCAGTAGGGCTGTCAATTTTTATGAAGCACCATCCATATCTTTGAATGGGCTACGCCTGTCAAAAATATTTTAAAAAACTATCCAATATAGTTGGTTCCATGGTATGGATTCAATGATTTGAGAGAGGACAAAGGGGAATATCAATTTCATTCTTTCCTCCAAACTACGAAAGACAAGTAAAATTATCCTGTGTAAGTGCCAACACTTAAGGTCATTGTATACAAAATATGAGGCATTTAATGAAACAAGGTCAAAACACATGCTGCCTGTTAACATCAGAAAAAAGGTACCATGTTGAGGCTAGGGTCTTTTTGCTTTTTCTAATTTTAACATCTGCCCCCTCCAACAAATATCTTGTGGAAGCAGGACTCCTACAGAAAATATGTGATCATATAAGTGCTACAAAATACTAGATAGAAGTGCTTGGTTATAGAATTATAGGGATCTAAAGGTAATGGTTTTGAGTAATTTTAGTTTGTCATTCAACATATCCTAAACGAAGTGCCTGGAATCATAGGGTGGTTCTCTTTTTCTCTTCAGACCATGGAAGTATTTGAATCAGGAATTTGAAGAGAAAAGAACAACGAAAGATTGACTATAAGCCGTGGAACCTGTACTTGGTTGCAGTTCAATAAATTAGAGAGGAAAATTTATTTCCAAGATAAGATACGACAACTTTATATATATCAACTATAAAACCGATATTTGATAAAAATATGATAAAGATGTTTCAAAGTCCAATTTCTCCTTCTTGGACATATCAAAACTTTTAAGACCATCAAATCTGATTTTCGACTATTGTTGAAAGTCTAAATTCTTGAATATATGCCAACTTCTCCTTTTATATTGAACTAACCATTTTCATTGCCTATATCCTATTACACTAATTCTACACTCAAAAGTTAATAATTTTATTCAGGTCTACTTCTAGTTCAATTATAAGACAATAATGAACAAATACATAAAAATTAGTATCTTTCAACAGCCAGCGGTAGGGATGAAACCATACAAATATGATTACTGTAAAATATCTACCTATTTCAATTAATGAACCAAAATATTTTCATACGATGCTAAGTTATGTAGACGGCTATTGCCAATTATATACTCCAAGATTAAAATAATAAATTAAGTAAAATTGAATGTTTAAAAAATGATTCAACCGAAAAAAGATTCATCACACACACACACATATATATAAACACACACACACACAGAGCTCACATGAGCTGACCAAACCTCTATTCAGCAGACATCCTGGCTACACACCAGTGTTGCCTATGACCCGGTGACGACAGTAGTTTGACACTGTGACTCACAACAAATGATTATGGCTCTGATACCAGAATAGGCTCAGGCAAGGGGATGGTTGTGAAAGAAGGAAATTGATAGTAAAAAACAGAGAGATAATTTTGAAATTGAAAAATTTTATTGATAACAACAAATTTTGAGATACAGGTCTTGAAATATAATTTTGATAAAAGAAAGATAAAAATTACAAGAATTCTTAAACTTTCTTGAAGGTAAATATCTCCCGCTATTTCACACTTAAGAAAAACAAATACAAATAATGTCTCCCTCCAT
This sequence comes from Fraxinus ornus, assembly GCA_903798235.1. NCBI lineage: Eukaryota > Viridiplantae > Streptophyta > Magnoliopsida > Lamiales > Oleaceae > Fraxinus > Fraxinus ornus. Next base: position 12,855 of record CAIGRF010233053.1, on the reverse strand, counting down.
TTATAGCTAAAATATCCGGACTTGAAACAATCTTGAATTGAATTGGAGAATCTTACACAGTTGCTCCACATGCTTGTATCATTTTTTACTTTGATAAAGAAAGATAAAAATTACAAGAATTCTTAAACTTTCTTGAAAGTGAATATCTTCCGTTATTTCACACTTGAGGAAAACAAATGACATCTCCATCCATTTATAGTTGAAATATCCGAACTTGAAACAATCTTGAATTGAATTGGAGAATCTTGAACAGATGCTCCATTTGATTGTATCATTTTTCACTTTGCTTGCTACTTGTATGTCTTCTTTTGAAAAATTGAAAAATTAATGTCATTCATTCCCGGCTTTTTGAAAAGATGATACCTTTATTGTTAAGATTTGGGGTTACATCTTAAAAGGTCAACCTTATTAAGAGGAGTAGCCAAATTCTTTATAAATTGGTCTATATTTTCATGTTTATTCGATGTGGGATTCTATCCCTTAACATGCCCCCTCAAGATGGTGGCTCGTTTGAGAATACCAATCTTGAAATCAGCGTGCTCAATTTTTTTTGAGTCTTAATCGGATTAAATTACTCGTTGGAGCTTAACGGGCTCTGATACCATGTTAAGATTTAGGGTCCATCTTAAAAAGTCAACTTATTAAGAGGAGTAGCCCAAATCTTTATAAAGTGATCTATATTTTCATCTTTATTCGATGTGGGATTCTATCCCTTAACATTTATTAAAGTGACTTATATAAAGTTGCTTGTCATTTCTTGAGTGTCGGCAAGGCTGGTAAGAATAATTTATTTGCTGGCAGGCACATCCATAGAGGCTTCCTCTAATTCTCAAAATACTACACTTGCCTTAAAAGTCCTCCAAAAACCTACTCAAAACAACCTTAGAAAACAAACCTTCAAATTACCGAAAAGCTCTTCAAATTGGTTTGGGAAAACTTCCTAAAATTAATCCTCAAAAAACTTTTTCATATTTTACAAAATCAATTCATTTGTCTGTCTTTGAAATGGAAACTTCATGGGCTCAAAGATATTCTTCATTAGAAGAACACATCTTCAAGACTTTTTCCCCCCAAACTTCCATTTCCTTCCAACAAATATAAAAAAGTCACGAGAGTATTATGAAACGATTCTCATTAAAATAGGATCTACAATTATTACTCACACTCCAAACAGAAAAAACCCAAACATATTGAATTTTCAAAAATATCTATCCAAATGGTATGGTCTTATGAAAACCGAGGATTGCACCCTTGGGAAGATAAACGAATGAATATTTCAAAAACAAATTCATTCGAATCAAAATTCAATTATTTGGACTACAAAGAGGCGTGGTTCAGTGTTTTCTATTATAGACCAGTATCTCATTCCTGGTTTATACTTTTTCATCAAAATTGCCCAACAAATTTTCCAAAATGGTTTCAAACTTGGTTCGAATATTTTGAACTTGATGAGAGGATTTTACCCGGTCTTACTCATCAAGGTTTCGAACATTTCAAAAGTGAGGCAAAAGCATTTTTAAAGCCTCGAGAAAATCTTTTGTTTCAATTCGCGCTCAACCTCAAAATTTCATGGATTTTCTGTTGGGATTTCCACTTAATTCAAGGACATAATCCTCGAGAATTCAGAGAATATAACGTCAAACGAATTGTTCGACGTTTCAAAGTTAAATGGTGGTCAAAATTCCATGAAAAAAATTGCTGCCCAAAAGCTGTTAATTCATGGATCAAGCTTCAAAGAAAAAAAAAATGAGTTCCCACAAATTTCCAAGAAAAATGAAGAAGTTCTATGGATTTTTTGTTGGGACTTTTTAATTGTTCAAAATTATGATACTGTTCAAAAAAGTTCTGATCAGTTCTCTCCAAAAAGAATTGTTCGAAGATTCAAAATAAAATGGTGGTCAAAATTCCATGAAACAAATTGTTGTCCCAAAGTAGTTAATTCATGGATTCAAGAACAAAGAAATTTCAGCATTCCAAAATTATCAAAAAAAGAAATTGATAAAAAAGCCGATTTTCTTGCTGAAAAATCAAGATTAATTGCAATGTTCAATCAATGTTCTACACCAGAAGCACTTCAAGTTGTCTCTGACAAAATTGCAGCGCTTGTAGAGGCTTCATCAAAGAAATCAAGTTTAAAGTATTTTGCTTCAGAGTCAGAAGATTATGAACAAAGCAACGAAGCTATGTGCTTTGATTATAATATTGATAACTTAATCTAAGAAGAAACTCAAAGAAATTCAAAATGACTACATAGACCCAGTTTTCTTGACGAGCTTAAAGAATACATGGATCAAAAATCAAAAGAAATGTTTTTCAGAATGTGTCTGCCAGCAAATAAATTATTCTTACTAGCCTTGCAGACACTCGAGAAACGACAAGCAACTTTATTAAAGTCACTTTAATAAAGTTATCAGCTTTTCAAAAAGTCGGGAATGAAGGACAATAATTTTTCAATTTTTAAAAAGAAGACAGACAAGTGGCAGACAAAGTGAAAAGTGATACAATCAAGTGGAGCAACTGTTCAAGATTCTCCAATTCAATTCAACATTATTTCAAATCCGGATATTTCAGATATATAAATGGAGGGAGACATCATTTGTTTTCCTCAAGTGTGAAATAGCGAGAGATATTCACCTTCAAGAAAGTTTAAGAATTCTTGTAATTTTTATCTTTTTTATAAAAATTATATTTCAAGATCTGTATCTCAGAATTTGTTGATATATATATATAGTATCAACAAATTGTGCAACGCTATAAGAATTCATCTTTAAAGGGCCAACTTGGACAGAAGTTCTAAATGAAGAAAGGGAATGTGTGGAAACATTCACAAAGTAAAGGTTCTTGTCTTGATCTAAACATGTCTCTAGGATTTAGTGGTCTAAGAAGGACGAACTTGGGGTAATTTTTCTAAATGGTATAAATGATTAATTTTAGAATTATCTTTCTATCATATCAACAAAATGGTAAAATAGGAAGTAACTTTTTTCCTGGCCACTAAATGACCTAGTAAACTGAGATAAACCTGGTTCAGTTGAAGAGCTACTTGTATGCTTCACCCACATCAAGCAGTTAATAGAATGATCAAATTTTTGACACATGAAGTGATAATATTTTAGTTTTGAACAACATCCAACAGCGATCAGCATCTTTTCTTAATTCAGGAGTTCAATATGACAATATCTACCTGCATAGCCAGCAGAACCTTTTGAATTTCACTGAGCTCCTTCTCCAGAATGTCTCCGTGCACTGACAATGATCGAATGGCCTCAGAGTTCTTCTGGGCCAATGCTGCACTCTGTATATGACAAGCAGAAATTTAAGTCCCAGAATGTTTGAAGATCCCTATACAGATCCCCCAGGCCTGAACCCCAGAAAAAACAGAACATGCATGCAAATGAGTTGTCGACTACAAGAGTAATCAACAAACTAAGGATCTATTTTATAGGGAAGAAATTCAATCTTCAGCCCTTCAAAAGGGCAGAACTTTTCAGAGGTCATAGGCAACATATTTGGTTTCTTTTAAATAGGACTTATTTGGGTTATTTTTGTTAGTAGAAATGTGATTGTACCAACTCAGCCAGTAATTCTTATTTTGTTGAAGTGAACTTTTGGTTTTGAAGCAAATACAGCTCATCAAAAGAATGACTACCAAAAAACCAAATGCCTTGCAATTTCTATAACGTAATTCATACTTATGGTGTGTTTGAGCGACATTAGTTTGGAAGAATGTATTCTGAAATAGTAGATTGATGGAGAATGTGTGGTTGAAAAATAAGGAAAAGCTATTGATGGGATGGAAAATATTATTTTATTGAAAAATGTGTGGTTGAAAATAAGTAGAAGAATGAAAATGAAAATTTTAATGTGTACCAAACAGAGGCTTAATCTTCTAGTGAGAGTACCCCAAAATTCTTCAAAAATTTAAGAGAACGTTTTGAAAACTTGAAAAAGTTCCCAATTTTTTATGTTTAGCAACGTCTTGGAAAACTCTAGGGAAATTCAGAAGAATTTTAGGAAAACTTTGAAAATATTATGTTCCAAATTGTATAACCTCACTAAACTACTAACTTTAAACAAACCAAATTATGCCAGGCATTAGATCAATCAAAATAATGTAAAAAATGGTGTTTTGAGAAAGTGTAAAAGGCTTACATTGAATTTGTCTAGAGAGAGAAACAAAATGAAGAACGACTTCCAAAGAAGAGAAGATGGAAAATAAGGCAAAAAAAATGAAGGGAAGAGACTATCTTTTTTTTTTTTTTGAAAGGTAAAAAAGGGAAGAGACAATATCACAATCAAGTTACCACCAATTTGCACATAACTTGTATCAACAAAAGAAAATGTGAATAAATTAATGGTCATTACTTCCTATAATTTCTAAAGTACCTATTGGCTTTACAGTCTTATCAATTCAATCTTTACAAACAACAATAATAAATTCAATTATAATTTCAATTTCAATATTTATTTTGAACATAATGTAGTCGGTGGAGGCAAATATTCCTGTTTAATGATATAATGTTTGAAATTGTCAAAGTTTATCACGATGAACTCTATGGAAGCAATTTGTTTACTGATAATAACAATAGTGATAAAGACATTACTGTTGATGATTATCTAAGTGAAGTTGATGCAAATTAATTTGAGAACTTGGAACCTCTAGAACAACCTGAGTAACTTACAGATCGTACGGACTAACAAGAAACAAATAGATGATTAGACTTGACAAAGGAGAGGAACAACGAGAGAAAACATGTATTAGATTCTGAAAAATACGTCTCCTGTTATTATTTATGTGGGCTAATGAGAAAAATGAGAGAAGCTAATAATAAATGATGCATAGTTGACTGACCATTTACGGAAAACCTTATTCAGGTTCCATTTCCTAATAACCAATTGCAAACCTCTTGAATTATCTGAGTTACTTATTTAAACCACCCATCAACTTGTCAAGTTCAATTTAGCAATCCATCAATTCCCAAAACACAAGCACACACACTTAAATTAAGAATGTAGTAACTCATCATTCTATAAAACAAGAGGCCATATAATATAAAACTTAGCTGCATATATATATATATAAAGAGAAGCTCTTTTAATGAGAAAAAGATAAGCATAAGCTAGATTTTTCATTTAAGAGTTCATCCTATCCCCAAAATTTATCCCTACAAATCATATTCCTAATTGTATTGCATTTCCCTAACCAATATCATAAATGATTGAATACCAAAAAGAACAAGAACTACAAAAACATCAAAAATCACCTCAGCAATGGGCTCTTTGAGAACCTTTCGGTTGACCCGAAACCGAATTCCGAGCTTCTCCAGCTGCCTAGATAAAACCCGAATAATTGTCGCCAAGTTTCGCAAATCCTCCTCCACTTTCTCCACCCTCTCCAACAAATTAACCCCGGAAGCAGAAGCCCTCGATAATCCAACACCACAAATCCTCCTCCATTGCCGCCGCCTTATCACAGCTCCGACCACCACTCCACTTACCAAAACCACACAATGCCACACCAAAATCTTGCTCCCGAGCCACCCTACAACCCCCTTCTGCGTCCCATAGATAACCGCAATGTATATCGAACTCACAGCCGAGGATGCAAGGCAAAGAAATTCAAGAATTGAAAGAAGTGTATCGAAATTATACTCACCGTTGATGCTTCCGTTACTGTTATCTTGCTTCCGTGCTGTTTCAAGTGAATCTTGAAATGATGCTTTGACTTTTCTAACGTACAAAAGGTGATTGTGGGTAAGGAAATTTTGGGAATTTGGGAAATGGATCGAATTCGGGATTAAACATGCGAAATTGGAGGATTTTAAGAAATGGGTTCGCGGAAGAGTGGTATGAGATGACCTAGGATTCTTGTTCGTGAAAAGGGTTTGAAACGAAAGGGACATTGTTTCTTCCTAGAGTAAAGTTGATCGTTTGGTTAATGTGCGTCAGGATGTTTGGATTGTAAAGAATTTCATGGTTTTGGATCTAGAAAATACCAACTTCGAAGAGGGCGTGAAGCTGAAATGCTAACTTCAACTGGAGAATGGGGGTTGAGCTGAGGCAGGTGTGTGTGTGTGTGAGGGCGAACCGGAGAAGCAGTGGAGTGGGGGATCAGGGGTAGCGTAGGTTTTGATAGGAAAAATCGATTTCTACGTAACTTTTTACATAATCTTTTATCGAATTGAAAAGTGGGGCGCCGACGGACAAGTGGCTGCCCCCTATTGGGGGCACCGGCGGCCAATAGAAGGGGCCGCTACTTGTTAATTCGGTAAAAGATTATGCCCCGTTTGTCACCCATTTTTTTCTCATTCTTTTTCTTTTTCTTCATTTTAACCACACATTCTATCAATAAAATAATATTACACATAAACCTAAAAACTTTCATTACTTTTTAAATACACATTTTTCCATCAATCACTATTCAAAAACACATATTTCCACTAAAATGAACGTCAAACACCCTCTATGTAAAAAGTTCGATACACGTAGCATAATCCATTTCGATAAGCTCATTGGTTGGCCTCGGGGAAAGATTGTATCATTGTAACAAAAATTGTGACACAATAATCACGCATGGTGAGGAAATCTTAATCAAAATCAAAGTCAATAATTAATTTTAATCACATATTTCATGAAATGTTGTAAATTTCACCACAGTTTTTTTTGTCAAGATTTTGATAAAAATCTTAATCCCCACCAAATAGACCTAGAGCCTGTTTGAGAGGGCTAAAAGGTAGATTAAAATTGAAAATATGATCGTTATTGTGTCTCACTCGTCTAATAAAAGTCAACAATAACGACTAGTTTTTCAATTTTAATATCTACCAAACGAGCTCCTAATAAAAATCTGACTTTAATTCTCACCAAACAAAGTTAATTTTACTTATGGTTATCGAAGTTCTAAGAAGATTTTCATATTTGATCATTAGAGTATTTTTATTTGAAAAGTCAATCCTTATAATTATATTTCAATAGGCTATTTAAATTAACATTTTAATTTAGAAAATGAATTTTAAACTCAGTCTCTATAATTAAATCCATGAAAATATTTTAATTTTCAATAGAGTAAAATAATATAATAATTTAGAGAAATTTAGTGAAAATAAAAGATGGGAAAAAACAATAAATATTTGGGAGTAGTAAAATTTGAGTATTAAATTATACAGATTCCGTTGGAGTGCTTAAAATTTTTCTCTCTAAATTGTAAAGTATACTTTTAAAATAAAGAGTCTCCTGAAAATACTCTTGATCTCTAAAGTTAAATAATATTATACATTTGGTCATTCCATAAGCATAAGTCCATTTTTGTGCCTCGTTATTCAAACATTCATTTTTCTTCAAACTCATTTTCAGCAACATATTAACCAAATAAAACAACAAGAGGTGACAAAATGTCCATCCATTTCCCACCTCTCGAAAATTTTGATGGCATGTGAGACTTTCGAATTTAACACATCTCTTGGTTAATTGTTATTTAGACCATCTCCAATGAATCACACCAAATTTTGTGTAATTTGTTTTTTCCTCTCCAATGGTTACACTTTGGTATAAAAGATCATTGGAGACCAATTTACAATAAATTTATATTTTAAATTATTTTATACCAAATTTTATTTACAAATTTTATTATTACAAAAGTCTTTAATTATATTTAACCCTTGTTTGATAAATATTAAAATCATATTTTTTTTTTGTAAATTTTGATAAAAAAAAAAAAAGAAGAAGAAGAAGATAAAATATGTGGTTGAAAAGTTGTGGGATCCATGAAATATATATAGTTTAAATTAATTGTTGACTTTGATTTAAATTTTAATTCATACCAAATTGGGGCTAATTAAGTAAAATATCGCATTTATTAGCCAATTGAAAAAGACGCTAAGCCGTTGCATGGCCTCCATTAATTTATAATACATTTTTCTCTTTATTCTTTTTAACGACATATTCTCCAATTAAATAATATTACACATAAACTAAAAAATTTTCCTTCTTTCTCAACCACACACTTTT
>CAIGRF010232993.1:0-11236 GCA_903798235.1 Fraxinus ornus | reverse complement strand
CAGCATTGTTTCTAGGCTATAAATAAGTGATTTGTGATCAACTTAAACAATAAGAAATCATACAAAAAACTATAGCCCCAATTTTGAGAAAGAATTTCATTCCATATATACATATTTTCCTTTTCATAATCAAAGTTCATTTGTGTTCTTGAGTTTTCAAGGATTATACTTAATTGCTTGAGTATTAATCATTGCAAGGCTTGTTTAAATCCTGTAAATCATTTGTCATCAACCTTTCAAGCATTAAATCATTCCTAGAGGGGGCAAATATTGTTTGAGGACAACGGTATCGTGATCAAGTATTTGGTAGAATTTATCAAGTTTAATTTCTTGTCTTCAAGTTCGTGAATTGTTGCAGTAACCTTGGTTCGTTTATTCTTCAACTCTGGTGTTCTCTCCATTATTCTTCAACATATGTTACTCACACATTTAGACACATATGTTGGAGGTACAAATCGAAGCTTATCAAAAGAAGGGGAGGCCTTAAATGTATGCACTCTAGCGTTGAAACCAAATGTGGAACAAAGATTTTAGGTGCGGGAGAGAAAATGGAGGATTATAGTCGTAAGTGTGAGTATTTATAGGTGGAAATGGAACTGGGGCTATCTAGATGCTTGACGTGTGATATCATCCATGAGTCAAGCTCAGAGATGTCACATCCTAGCCATCGTAGGTATGTGACATCATATACGTTGTCCTAAGTGGGTAACATGGGATTTGGCTACTAATTTTCTCTTGTAGAAAAGTCACATAAACCAAATTGAATGTGGCTCAATATTTTAGAATACAGCTTGAACGAAGCATCAGGATTTAGACCTAATCGACTTGACTTCGGAAGCCCATTTTATGTGGCAAGGAATGGGTCTCTAATCGCCTTGGAGAGGAGATGTGACAAGCCTACACGAAGTTAAATCACTTCGAAGGCTTGTGTCGACGAAGCAATGTGACGTGCTCTAAACGCCTCATAAACGAATGGTGGCTGAGGCGATGGTAGGCAGTCTCATTGCCTTCGGAAGTAGGTCATTGCATAGCATTTTGCTTAACAGGCACCACATGGCCTGCCACGTAGTTAAAAAGTGTAATAATAGTCCCTAGATTCAAGGTCTAATTATTCATATAAGGCATTGGACTCTCGATGTTGTAGGTTTTACAATTGCATGTTGGGATTCTATCGCAAAAGGCGAACGCATCGACGAAGAGAAGAGAAGAGAAGAGAAGAAGAGGCATTGGGTTGTGCTCTCAACTCCTAGGAAATGAAGGGTTGTCGAGGCAATGCTAGGTGACCTCATCGCCTCGGAGAGTGGTCTTTGCGTTGCATTTTGTTTAACTGGTAATCACATGGCCTGTCACTGGGCAGAGACATAACATTTTGATGCAATAGTAAATTTCAGCTATTTGTCCTCGATCTTTAACTATATTTTTTCACATGTTGGTGCAGTACAAAATTTTGGAAGGAAGGACGTAGCTGAAAGTACCTAATCAATAGAATTTGGCAGACTTTTCCATGGTTATTAATGAAAAACATAAAAGCAAAATGAGCTTAACAGAGACTTACATTTTGTTAGCAAAATAAGCATATGCTCCAAAATAGTAAATTACATTTAAGAATAAAAAAAAAAAAAAAAAAAACGAGCACACGGTAAGATTTTAACTTGATAAGTTTTTTTCTTATATAAAATTCATCATGTCACAATTGAAATATTTGGTAAGTATTTTTTATTTTTAACCAAATCTCTAAGTTCAAACAAATTAGTTAGCTAAAAAAAAAGTGACGTTTTTTACAACATAGTCAAGGCATTCTATTTGCATTATTATTTCATGTCTGGAATTAATGAATTCAAACAAAACAAATTACTTACCAACAAACTTTTTTACTTATTTTGATGCATCCACGATACTGTCTCAATTATAAAGGCTGAATTTCTTTTTTCTCTTGTCCCGAATATATATTCATGTTTCCTAATATAGAATATTTTGTTGTATTCATTTATCAATATACCCTCATTAAATTTTCACTACTCTTCTTGAAATCATCAAAATACACACATTTCTCACTTCTTGAAAACATGAAACAACTCTCATTTCTTCTTCTTTTTCAACAATAATTTAATTTTATATACTGAAAATTAAATAGAAGTAAATTAGGGAAGATCTTGACAAAAATTAATTTTCCAATGACATTAAACAAGTTTTCTTAATTCGTGTGAAAAACGAAACAAGCATATATAATTGGGACGGATTGAGTAATTGTTTAATTAATTAATTAATCAAGAAAACCCAAATTTCAGGCATTTGGCTAACCACGATGCTGTCAAATAGCAAAATTTAAGGAAAACAATATTGGAAAAAGAGCCCCTTTTAACCCATGCGAGTTCTTTGTTAGGGGAACACAAAAGGGCCAAATGCCAATCCAACCAAAAGTAAAAAGACACCCTTTAATTCATGCATGTCACATACACATACAAAAATCTCTCATTTATTGGGATGTGTAGCATTTTTTCGTGGATTAATTTTCAATACGTGCTTCGTACGTTAAATTTGACAGGCAAGATCTTCGAAGTTAACAAGAAAGAGCTTTGGTCATGAACGTTGCCAAGACTTGAGAGGATTCAACAAGAAATATAAAACGTAAGAAATGAGAATTTTTAACCGAAGAAATGTTGGATATATTGTGGACATGCTATGTACTCGAGGTCATAGGAGGAGTGATACAATTGATCCGGAATCGCGTTCATGTTCTAGAAGGAAGAGAGCCTTCTTGATTAGCAAGAAAAAAACCTCATTGTGATCGGAATAGCGACCAAATTTTTAACCCGAGCCGAACCATCTGGGGCAGGTAGTCTCTTGTTTTGCTCGGTCGATCTTGCGGTTCGTGTGGGCATTTTTATTTATTTTTTTAGTATAAAAGCAAGAATCAATTTAATTAATCCCAAGAACCAAACATTACAAACTTGCGCCAAAATTCCATGTGATTCCCTTCAAAGGGCATCTAAAGCAGAATCCAAAGAATTAGATAACAATTTAACAACCTTTGAAAATAAACTGTTTTACACGGATACAGAAGACCTAGCTCTGATATTTCTTGGTACGGCAATACACGAAACCTTAAACATTCAACCTAGAAGTTCTCGAGTAGGATAAAATATTATATGAAAAACTTTACTCTTCACAAACTCCAACAAGACGAGGTTTGAGCAGTTTGATAACAGAATTATACAATGAACATGCCATGAACTTAACCTCGCCCAGATGGTTCTCTAGAATTCCTTGTTCTCCTGGAGGTAACATCGTCACTTTGATTAATGTTCATGATCATTAAAATTTGCATACATTATCTATGTACATATTACAAGATTTATGTTCAATATGCTGAACTAAACATTTTAATTTGACGTACCTGTTGTGAATAGGATCAGGTCCATTAGGTACTCTTCTCTTGCTAACTGATTTAAGCTTGAAATTTGTGGTTGGTGGAATAGTTACACTTACTGCAACTATTTTAGTATTTCGATTGGATAATCCGACAAACGTTAACCAGAGAAAACCCGCCAACAACGCCACCGCCAAAACCTTCCCCAGGCCGTCTCCCACCATTAAGCTCACTTAATACTGTCCAATACCGCAGATCAATGTACCAGTTTGGCTAGTGTGAAGAAGCAATGAAGGGAGATAGACTTGGCTGGTAAGTTCATAGGGTAGCGTGATTATATTATTGGGGTAAATAGCAGTAGAGATCACCAACATTTTGATGTATGTTGCGCTTTTGTCCCTAACCATTCATTTTAATAGCACTTTGATCCCTACTAGAAAATTTTGCCCATCCTCATGTAAGAAACAGAAATATTTTAAAAAGACAATTTTGTCCTAGATAATAAAAATAAGAATAGAAAAAGACAAGAAAACTTCATATTCTTCACTTAGTTAGAGATGTCAATGAGTCGGCTCGGGTAAAAAAATGTCTTGGGCTTTTTGGGTCCAAGCCGACCTTTGACTCGACAGAAAAATAAGTATTGATACGGGCCGTACCGGTCAAGCCAAGCTCAGCTATCTCGATTTTTGTTTTTTAAGTCCTCAAATTTGAGATTTTTTTTTACAATATTAAAATATACACACATAAAAAAACATTACAACTGCATGTTTACACAGGCAGGTATAGACAGTTGTAGTTGCATGTGTGCATGCGGGCAGCTACAACTGCCTACACAGGCAACACAAGCAATTGTAGATGTCTACAATTGCGTAGACAGCTTGTAGTTGCCTTCTATTAGTAGCTAAGTGGCTCATGTTCACGGGCTAAAATGGCCTGTGACAAGAGCCGTTTTAGCCAGCTGTATGGGCTGACCTGTACCACACGGGTCGGCTCGAGCTCAGGGCAATACCGAAAATAAGGCTTGACTCAAGCCTTGAACAGAGTCGTGGACCGCTCGAGTCGACAAGCCAAATTAATATCTCTAGTCGTAGTCGACCAGTCCCATCCCATTACCTTAATTGCCACCACCATCTTTGTCGTAATAAAATGCCAAATATTTGAGAAGTCCAAAAATTACTTCGTTTATTCCATTTATATACATAGAACCACACACATTGTTATACATAAATAGACACAAACATATTGCACCATCTCAGATTTAACCATTTTATCTACAAAATTATACTTCTATTCTAAAAAATTATTTGCCTCAATAGGTTCCCAAATTTGTTCTGGAATGCCTTTTGCACCAGTAATTGAAGAAAATAAGGGTTTAAAGACAAAAAAAAAATGTTGACTAATGATACTTATCATGATGATGATGGATCATCGATGACGCGACAATCTATTTGGAATAATGAAATTTAACAGTTTAATTTTTATGAGAAAATGAGGGAGGAGAGACGTAAGAGACAATGAATTGTCATATCACCGATATTCCATCATAATGATGATAAATATCATTACTTGAAGTTGTTTGCGGGGGATTTGGTGGGTGAGTCCATTGGAGAAGAAATTTGATTTCTTTTTTAATAATGTCATTATTGGATTTTGTTGAAATGCAAAGGCAAAATCGTCTTTATAATGAAATTTTAGCTAGTTAAATGAAGATAAGGGTAAAATTGTTCACCAGGGATTAAAGTTGTACTAAAATGAAAGTTGGCAACGCAAATGCTTCATTTTGAAGGTTGATGACAAAAGTGCAATGCTCTTTGAGGACCTCTGGTGCAATTTAACCATTATATTTCCAAGGGAAAATAACACATATTTTGAAGTTATATATGTGTACTAGTAATTCACCAATTCTAGACCCCTTGCGCGCAGTCTTGACTTGTACGGGTAAGATTTATTTCTTCATTAAAAGTTAGATAATTTTAACAAATAAATGACAACGAAACTTCAAAATAATATTTTAATTCACTCGTATAACTTTATCGATACATTTGATAATCAAGAATTCTCCTTTGATGTGTGCATTTTGATGAAGCCATTTTTATGGGACCTCACTATTCCTATTTTCGGGGGTGGGCATTTTTTGAGTGAACTGGTGGAACTGGATCTAAATCAAATATAATCGAACGAATCGACTCTAGTTCATCGATTAAATAGGTTGATTTTGGGATCATGGATTGAGAATCGAGCAATTTTGGTTTCTCAGTACTGGTTCAAAAACCAATATTGAATTTGATTATTCCAAATTTCTCTTTTTGCGGGTGCATTGCACCAAGATGCATCATATCTTTAAATATTAGACCTCAAAATTATCTCACGTCAAAATTTCATTTACCATACGTTTCTTTTTCTTTTCTTCGCAACAAAACTTAATATGTAATCAAAATTTCATTTGAGTACTGTAACCAATTATTAAATACACTAAAAGTAACATATTTGTAAGGCCCCTGTGAAAAACTGCCCCGTACGTAGAGCATTGTTGTTAATTTATTGAGGTTATGTTTTGAATAAATTCAACTATCTGGCTTAAAAATAGAAGAAAAAAACTAATTATTCATATTCACATCTTTAACATGAGCACTGACATGTAGACTCTCTTTCGTTTCTCTTTATCAAAGATGTAATGGCAGGAAATTCTTCATAAATGAATAAAAGGAAAAATTGAACGCACCACCAGGTTTTTGCAAATCCCAAACACTTGATGAACAAGATTGATCAAAACGACAGTTGAGACTGCAGTTTTAAAGGGGCGTAGTTTTTTCTTCCATTCCCCATGCCCAGTATAATGACACTCCCTTTTTCATTCTTATTTTATGCTAAAACTACTGCGAGGGTACAAACTCAGTTCACTATTATATACACCAATAATAAAGTTCTGCTCTCTTACGACGAGCAGACCTTGCAGCTCTTCCTGCAATAACCAACAGCGTCTTCTGAACCCACCATATATAAAGGGTTTTTCTTGCATTCGCCCTGTAGAGCCCACGCAGGACAGTTAGGATTTGAGTCTACACAATCTCCACTTGCGGAATTCTTAGGTGGTGTATCAAAAGATCTCACATGAATCCACTTTGTCGCAGACCATTTCTCGCCTTCAATGACAGGACAGCTCCCATGCAAACTTAAAGGATCAGTGGTTGCATCAGGGTGAAGACTAAAGAACAATAATGCGTCACCCTTCCGGGGTTTTACTGTAAAAGTAAAGGGGAAAAAAATGTCAAATGTGTAATCCAAAAACCGTCTACCATGAGGTTAAGTCGCCTCGATTCATGCTGTAAAACAGGATGCTTATTTTTAGCTTTGTGCCTCATATAATCTCTTAAAGGAAGTGACATCACCCTTCTAACTGAAAACTCACAGAAAGTGAAAATAATAAGGAACGGCCTAATGGAAACACGTGCAAAATCCAAAATATCAAACGACAAAAAAGAGAACATCATCCATCTAGACCAAGAAAGACCAAAACTTCAAAGAAATAATAAGTCTTCCGAGTATGTTGTGCTTAAAAGTAAGAAGTAAGTCAAACTTACTTTTAAGTTACTCATTTTGCCAAAACATGATTTTTAAAAATAAGTCTCTTGTTAAGGAGAAGCTCCCAAAGTTCATTATACTTATCAGTAAAAACATATTACCTGCATAGCCATATTTAGCACAATCGGACAAGTCACTGCCCTTTGGCTGAGTTTTTGTTGCCTATAATACATATCAAAAGAAAAGAGATAAAAAGAACAATTTTTTTTTTTTTTGTCTTAGGTGCACAAGGGGAGAAAAAGAAAGACAAGTATAAAATTATGAAGTATTGGATACCTCTGAATTCGGGAAAACTGTTTCTCCGCCCTTCTCAATATTCGACAAATACATCAGTACAGTAGCCACCCGATGACCACCGAGTTCTTGATTGACCTTGTCATGAAAATAATCAAAGTGCGGTTCATACTTCTGTCCATGCTCATAATGCAGTATTTGAATAGATTCCCCATTCTCTACATGGCACAAATCATAAACAGGGTAAGAAGTCTTCGTTATACAAAACCGAAGCAAACAAAAATTAAAGAAAACTATTCCTGAATACCTGGAGGGAGGAAAGTCCAGGCAGCAATCCTTGCTTCAATACTCTCGACTACATCATCCTTCAAAGAAAAATTAACAAAAATTTAGCACATTATAACTTCAGTAAGTTATAGTCAATTACAAAATTGTTTATTAAAATGAAGTCCTTCACATTTAACATGTATTATTGGGACAATGGTCTTCTCCATATAGCAGAAGAGCAAAATTCCCATACAAAAATCAAAGAAACGACAAGTCACCCACATCAAAAGTAGATCAGCACACCAAGTATTTGTAAGTGTTATGTCATACGTCCAATCAACTTTGAACATAAACACTTTCAATATATATAACAGATGCGTATTTATGGCAATATTTATTATTTAATTCAATTATATTCTAATAAATTAAATAATAGAATCCGTAGATACAAGTCATGGTGATTTGTTAATCACAAGGAGTTGTGATTGTGTGATACAAATTACATATGACTGAATCTTATATCGCTCGTGGTCGTATGTAATAACGAGATACGAATATCGTTATTACGGATAGACTATCACGTGTGGCGTTTCTTACTTGTAAAGTAAGTAGCTGATCTCACAAACTGAAGTGTGGTGACACTTGAATGAACACGTGGAATAAAAGATATGATCGATAATTGAGATTGACATATATCCCTATCTCATAATTGATCGGATCATATTGACAAAAGGATTATAGTTTCACGGTAAACGAACAAGTTTGATTTTATCATAACACGTGACATTTTCCGTCACATGTATTGCCATAACACATTGCCCATGTTAATCTGGGATGACGGATTTGAATTGATGATAAATTAAAAGGGGTATTTTAATTTATTGATTTTGATTAGATCAAAATAATAATTCACATCGTTAGGCATCGTTATCCGGAATCTAATAGGTCACACACAAAAGAGAATCAAAAGAATGAGATTTATCAATTAATTAATTGACAAGTGTTGGATAATTAATTAATTGTGTTGCTTATTAATAGATCCGAATTAATTAATTGGATTGCTTAATTCATGGACCAGATTTAATTAATTTGATTAATTAAATATTGGACCGATTTAAGTTTAAGAGGCGGGCCAAGCCCGTTTGGACTTTTATTAATAGGCTGCTAGGGTTTCAAAAATGTATAAGAAAATTTATTATTCTTGCTAGCACGAGAAACGAAATCCTAGTCGCCATTGTTGTTCTCTATGTGGATCAACATTGGAGACTGGACAATTGGACAGCTTGAATTGCAGATCGTAATCATTCGAGTTTTAGAAAAGCAAATAAGCTTGTGGAATTCATCAAAGGTATTATTCTAAACACAATTTCTATCTTAACACAAAGCAGATCCTTATATGGGAATTGAAATTAATTTTACTTTCCGCTGTGCATGATTAATTAAATTCCCAACAGTATTGCCACGTAAAGGCATGGAAGGTAAGAATCAAGGTAAAGTAAACAACACAGGACGACGGTAAAATATAATCAAGACATCGTGAAAAGCACATCCGACCAAAAACTGATAATTTACGATTGTAATGCTTGTTGAATTGCAATATTATCCAAGGACATTTTGGGGGTGCAGAAATGTAAACTTGGCACATGCATGAAGGGGAAAGAAGCTCGTGCATTGAGTCAAGATCATCCATTTTCTTGGACAGATAATCAGGGAAGGAATTATACAGCAAGGTTATCCATAGTGTTCCAATACAGCAGATCTTCTGAAGATTAGCTACGAGTTATAAAAATAAGGATGTGAGCCATTGTTTGTGTTGCATCAGATTTTTAACACTCACAGACTCACACAGATGTTTTCTTACCTTTCAATATCTTTCAAATATGGTTCACAATAAACCTACATACACTAAAGAACTTGAAGCCACTTGTTTGTAAAGAGAAACAAAAAAGCCTGATAACTTCCTTTTTACAAGCAATGGAAAATTGCATTTCATCTGTTCTCATGACTGAAGCCAGTGTTTTTTCTTTGTTTGTTCATTGTTGGTCAAAGCCAAACAAGTTATGCAACGAGTAAAAAAATGAAGGTATCTCCATGCACATGAAGAGCAACAGTAAAAGGCCACATTCTGATAATTTATGCGAAAAATTCACATTACAAAAATATATGTTATAACTTCTCCAGCATCTCAATGACTTGATGAAAAGGAAATGAGACATTAAATTTAAGCAGATCTACCGTACTCTTATTTAAATTGCATATTAAAATATAATGTTATCACTTATGTCCTTGCTGTGTCAAGAAGAGAAATATATGCTTTTAGAAAGAATACGTGAATCTAGTATAAAATCCCTCTAGCGAAGGCAGACCCCTTTTTCGAAAAGAAAAGAAATTCAGGCAATCGCATTTTGAGGTGGTGTGCGCTCAATATTTGTTGGAGAACAAACATTCACAATAGTAACCAATTCATGATAATCAAATTTTATCAGGATGGCAAGAAGAATACTGAGCTATTTCTTAAACAAGAAAAAGAAAGGAATGAGACTAAGAGACACTGGAGTGAAATTGAAAAAATGTAAACAAATTTCTTTCTATCATCAATCAACCAAAAATGAAATTCTGCATGTAAAGCATATGTAAATTGATAATTAAAGATCTAGCCGCCCCAAGAGATAAATTATGAACAGTAACACCAACCACAACATAAAATATAAAGATGAATGTAAAATTACTTTACAACTAATACAAAGTTGGCTGGTCATAAATAATATGACCATTGGTTTTTATCTTCCGTGGCTCTTTTGAGCATGCAACCTGACATGCCATTCTCTTTTATACTAAATTTCTTTTTTTCCAGGAGGCCTATGCTAGGTAAAATCACCGTATAGCAGTGAATTTATAACATCAAATATGCCTAAGAGGCACCACTAATAAAAAAAAGTTTGCACTAGAAAGACAAGGATCTGCAAAGATACCCATCCTAAATTATTCAATTTAAAGCACCTAGAAATTTCTCTGTTAAAGAGGTCAAGGGCAAAAGATCCTATATCTTGTTCATCAGCAAATATCATGGAAAAAAGAATATCAAAATTACAAATATGACCAGAATCAACGCCTTCCAACCTAAGCAATAAGATAAAGTGGCGTCTTTTGTACTAGTCACACACCTCGAGAATGCAAACAGACGGCATTACAAGATTTAATCAGATCCGGACGGCTAAACAATTACTCTTTCCTAGATTAGATATTAAACGAGCTACTGTCACCATTTGAAATAATATCTCAAAGATGGAGGGCATTATATTTTTATTTTGTACTTGTGACTTATCACGTGCCACTTAAAATGATAAAGTCAAATAAGAATCATAAGATCCTTAATTCATTCCTTGATAAAAAGCCATTTCCTACTACATACTCATGAAATAATTATAGTTGGTTTGTGGAGATCTCAGACTTCTGGATTTAGGTATTACTAGAAGGGTAGTTCTACCTTGCTCACAATACATATCATGGCCCCAAAGCTAACAATCAATTCTATACAAGACTATCATATGGTGCGAGGAATGAAGATACTACCTGTCAATGAAGGTTCCACATCGTCAAAGTTTGCTTCCCATTGATTCATTGGAAAAGGGGTGCATTGCATTACACGCCCATTAATAATTAAGGGTGTGTTTGAGTCACATTATTTTGGAATAATATATTTTGGAATAGTAGATTGATGGAGAATGTGTGGTTGAAAAAGAAGGAAAAATTATTGATTTGATGGAATATATTATTTTATTG
>CAIGRF010232989.1:0-11810 GCA_903798235.1 Fraxinus ornus | reverse complement strand
CTATTAATACATTTGCTTATAAATTGAATAACATTTTGATGAAACAAACTTTTCTCTTACAATCACTTCCTAGATCTTTTCTCCGTCACTCAGGACATGACCTTAGGGATACAGTACGTTTGATCGGTTATGATGGAATTATTTGCAATATACAGTTAAAAAGAGTTAATAATAACGTATATCTTGCTGGTGTATGGCCACAATTCTTTGACCATCATAATTTACAAGATGGTTATGTTCTTTGGTTTTAATACAAAGAAAATTCCACTTTTGATGTTTCAATTTTTGAGGATTCCGGCATGGAAGTGACCTATGAGTCTAATACATTTGAGGATAAGCTTTTACCTAATGGCAATCCTATTTTCAGAGCAACATTACAAGCTGATCGAGATCCATATCGAAAAATTGTAAGGTCCCTTTAAATTAAATCTTTTTCTAAAATGTGTCATTATTATCTTCATGCCTTGTATGTATGAAAGTGTTTTCCATATATAATAGCTCACCTAATTCTAAATTCTGCTATTTATAAATTTATCTGGAATATCTAAATCCATGACCAGTTATACCGCTATTGGCCAGTGCGAACAAATGGTGACGTGCGTCGTTTCAGCATGGGGGTGGTCAGCCTATGTTACAGAAAAATAACTTCAAATTGGTGACACGTGTGTATTCGAACTTGTGAACAATGATACTCCAATGTTCATGGTGTACAAAGTCTGTCCCACCACTAGAAGTTGGACGCTTACATGAATTGTATATTTTTCCTCATTACGTTTCAGTTTTAGTTATTATCAAGCATTAAATTTGTCTTCGCTTTGTCTATACAACACTGATGAAAGCATGCTCGATAACATCCTTATCTAAAAACTTCCTTTCCTTAACTGTCCAAATATTCTAGCAGTTAGAAATGATTGGATTTGTACAATATGAATACTTTTTTTGCCTACATGACTGATGAAAATATTGAAATACATTTTTCGTAAAAATTTCAAATCCTCCTAATATCGTCACATATAGTATAACATAAAACCAATTTTGCAATATAACTAAGATTAGAAACATTACAAAAAATAACTACAATACTGTTTCATTTGTACATGGATGATAAAATCTATCTTCTGATGCTTCATTGATGTTTATTTCATTAAGCTTTTAAAACCACGCTATTAAGTAGTCAACTACACTGGTAGCACGTGCATTGTACGTGCGTCTAACTAGTATGTATAAAAAGAATTCACACGTTACCAAATTAATTTTGGTACACATGATAGATGATTATGTTTTAAAAAACTACTACCTTCTCTAAAATTTGAAAAATTAAGCTTTTGTGCTAATAACGTGTTATGAAAAGAGAGAATAAAAGTCAATAGAGTTATATGTTTTATTGAGAATTAAGACTAGTATTTATAGGGTCTAAAATAAGAGTTTCAATTGGAATGAAATATACTTTCTGAACTAGATAAGACTTATGTATGATTATGATAATATTAAATAATCATCAATAATTATCTCATTATTTTACAACAAAGATAATAAATCTAATTAACAAACAGAGATTTATATTTCCTTTGAACTATTAATTCTAAAAAAAAATTTAAAAATATTATTGTTATAATATTTTATAGTTTGTGTGTGAATTTATTTAATTTTGGTATTCACCTTGACTTTGATTTGACTTTGGTTGAACCTTTTGAATCTTGATTCTTAATCTTTTTTGAGTCAATGCTCAGGCCGATTTTCAAAACATTAATCTATGGAGATCAGGGTCCCTAACCTCCTTGGTTGAGGACCTATAGTGAGATTGAGAGCCATCTCAAGCTTCAAGGGTTTGTCCTATTACGTTCTTGTAGGAGACTTGTGGGTAACCTCGAGGTATGGGTCCTCAATGGATCAAGGTTGACCAATTTTTGACCTTATCACACTCATTTGACAACTAGTGAGATGCAAGTGACATAATATAGTTGGCTATGTAATAGTATGGATGTAAAAAAATTTATTTGTGTTAACTATTAGTTATATCAAACTTAAGCATATATTGATAAATGTTTTGAGGCAATAACATTACAAAAGTGATGTATTCAGAACCATAAATTATGTTCTAGTTAAAGGAGAACCTCCTCTAGTAAAGTGTTTGAAGAGACAAAAAACCGATAACTTATATTCATTGTCAGAATTCTAATTTTCATTCGAAAATGATCTATTTATTTTGATGCTAGTGACGATCATACGACACAATGAGAAATGAATGAACTTTTGTATATTGAACCTCTTGCACCATTGACATAAATAACAGAAGTGAAAAGTAGTCTTAATTTACGTGTTCACAACTGCACATCTCTTAATTAATAAACTAAGGCAAATCACAAAATAATATTCTAAAGAGCACACAAAGGATGACTTATACATTTCAAAAGCAACACTTGATACACCCTCATAGCAAGTTACAAGCCAGAAAAACATCATGAAGCTTGTTATACATACTTGTTAAACTCAAACTTCATGAGAGAGTTTTCATTCAAAAGTAGTGCTATAATCAATTAATCGTCATATTGGAAAAAGTAAATGTAAATAATCTTTTGTGCATACCCATTTACGCTTATTCACACACACTTTAAGATATAGTGAATGATGAAAACTACCTTTAACTTTTAGTAAAGCTTCGTAGAGGGGCTTTTGGTTCATCTTTTTCAAATATTGCAAAAAAATTTAGTAAATCGTAATTTTTTTTCCCAAATAGAACGTCATAAGAAAAATAAAATTCAAAAATTGTAAAATCTCACATCTTTGCTTCGTAGAGGGGCTTCTGGTTCTTCTTTTTCAAATACTGCAAAAAAACTCAGTAAATCGTAATTTTTTTCCAAATGGAACGCGATAAGAAAAATAAAATTCAAAAATTGTAAAATCTCACAGCCTTGTAGCAAGTACGTATAACAGTGCGTGTGAAAGAGAAATGAACGATAAACATCTTACCAACATAATGGAGGCGGCTCTCGATGGTGCAGGAGATGGTGACATTGACTCTACATATGACAGCTACCACTCAAGTTGGGGTGAACTCTAATGTCGTCACTTCATCTTCTCCATCCTCGCTCATTTTTTGAAATCCGAAAAATTCACAAATCCACCTGACAAAAATATTCCTCCAAACCAATTACAAACAATAAAAGATTCAACTTTCACCGAAAGGGAATACAAAATTTCTTTTCTTTAATACAACAAGAAAGAACAAGAAATATTAATAATTCATAATCAAAATAGTAAAATTAGAGTGATGCTCTAGTACCAGATACCATAACACGAGGAAAAAGAAACCAAAGCATTTAAAACATAAGGTGATATACCTCAATTTTTCTCACCTACAAAAATAAAAATCAAATCAATGTTTGGAAAATATTTAATATACTGGTTGATATATGTAATTACTTGTGTATAAAGACTATCTTAAAGTTAAACCTAAAATTAAAATGATCTAATAAAGAATTAAATAATTGGGATTTTGGCATCTAAATAAAGTGTGGGCCGGAGTATATGTGTAGAGACCAAATTCTTTTAGAATTGTATTTCATAATGGGTGAAATACATATGAAAACTATATATAGGGTTATGATCCCCAATTCATATGCAATTTCTTACTCTTTGTGTCATCTCGTCAACACCATAATTAATGGAGAAGGCATATTGAAGAGGAAGATCCAAAACTCAAAATCAAGAACAAGTAATCTACAATCAAGTATGGATCAAGAAGCAAAACTAAGAACCAGAATTAAAGAATCAAAGTAGGTAAAATTCAAGATTCAAGATCTGGAATCAAATGCAAGTATTAAAGAATAATTCCCATTGAATTAAGGTATGTTATGCACTTTATAATTCTCTTGGTGATTTGATATTGTGATTTTGACAATAAAGAAATTTAGATTTTCAATTTCATGAGGTTTAAAGTTTCATAAAATTCTAACAAGTGGTATCAAAGTTAACTCCATATTAAGCCATTGAGATTAAAGAAAAAAAATTAGTGTTGAAATTCATGCTTTGGATTTTCAAATTTCGGGATGTGAATTTTAGCCTAGATTTTAAATTTTGGATTTTGGGAAACCTTTAACTAAAATTGATCGTAGATATCAAGTTTTTTTTTAGCATTATGTGTATCTGATATGGTAGTGTAATTGAATAAATTAAGAAATGGGTTTCCTTCTGACACATTGATTGGTTATGACCAATTTTGCCAAATTCTAATTAATGGTCATTATTTACAATTGTGTCCATCCTTGAATTAAGTATATTGAGTGGCATGAGTCATTGGTTGAAGTACTGGCTGGTGTGAATAAAAATCAAGATTGCGTGCGTGAATAGGGATGGTAAAAAAGTTCGTCTGCTAGGGTGGCTCGAGATCGACTTGCGTGCATGAATAGAGATGGCAAAAAAGCTCATCGGCTCGGGCTCAACTTAAAAAAAGCTGGAGCCTCATTTTTTTGGTCGGGCTTTGCTTGACTTAGCTTGGGCCCGAGCTTTTTTTTTTTCGGTTGACATGGCTACATGGACGTTCGTAGTGTGTTACAACCACAAGAATGATAGGAATTTAATATTTTATCATGGAGGAGGTGTAACGAAAGGCAGTATCTAATTGTATCAAAAATTGGTCGCGATCTACTAACACCTCCAATGTCTACGGTAGCATCGATGCTGCCTGATCTGGTGCCACATCGCCAAAATTCTATCCTATTACTATTTTTTTAAAATAAATTAAGTGAAGCAGTATGTTACCAAAGTAACAACTCTTGTCTAAATTAATTTATTTGGATTATTATGAAGGTTATATGTAAATAATTCATGTGGATACTCACCGGCTAAAATGAAGGTAAATATTTGACCGAATTATTTGCACACGTGTGGTAATAAATATGTGATAATTATAAAGTTTCTTTTTATGTGAACATTGAGTCGGTCCAAAGATAGACTTAATGTTTGACATGGTTTATTGTCAATATTTGATTATTACATCAAGAGTACCACTTACTAGTTGATATTTCTGTCCAAAAACTAAATGTCAATTTTGTGCTCTGTCTCTTGTGATGGACCCACCATTATTTGAACTTATTGATTGCTCATTATGAATTCCCGTGTGAATATGTTAATTATGTTTAAGTTCTCTATTCATTTAATCCATCAACTTCTGCAATATTTGACAATATTAATTCAGTTCCTGTGATATAACCAATTTTAAGGGTTGGAAAGAGAACGTTTGTATCGTTCTTGGCAACATGGATCTAGACATTGCGTTAAAGACTGAACAACCCACTACTCTTACGAATAAAAGTTTTGCTAATAAAACATGACTCGAATAAGTGGGATCGTTCAAACCACATAAGTCTTATGATCATGAAACGTGAAATTCTAACAACATTCAGGGGTGTTGTGTCCAATAAGTAGCTGTAAAAGAATTTCTTTAAGAAATAAAAAAATGCTTTTCAAAAGGCGATAAGACCGAAACTAGTGCGCTTCTGACGAATTTTGTTTCACTAAAGTATAAGGTTAAAAAAATAAGAAAGTACATCATGGATATGTCTCATCTTGCTTCAAGAGTAAAGGCATTAAAGTTTGAGATGTCTGATGACTTGCACGTGCATTTTGTTTTGATTTCTCTTCTTGCACAATTCGATTAATTTAAGGTCAGTTGTAGTTGTAAAAAAGGGAAGTGGACTCTTGATGAGCTCATTTCATATTGTGGCAAGAAGAAGAAAGTCTAAACCAAGAGGGAACTAGAAGTACTCACTTGGCAAGTACCTCTAAGGACAAGTTTAAAAAAAAAGATGCATCTAATTCAATTCAAAAGAAATAGCAAAAGACTGAAAGGATAAAGTATTTGGATATTACTTTTGTGAAAAATTGGGATACATAAAGAGAGATTGTACTAAATACGACACTTGACGTGTAAACAAAAGTACACTTCTCACTTTAATTTGTTCTGTTGTTGATTTAGTTTAAATACCAAGACACAATTGGTGGAAAAATTCCAGTGCCACTATTTATAAAGTGTGTCTATGCGGGGTTGCTTGAACTACCAAGCCAATTGATGTTGAAAGATTCATCTATGTGGGACGATGTCAAATCAATTAAAGTTGAGACTATAGAGACTTTTTAGGTTATCATTGAAGAATTGTTATTATTTGGATTTGAGATAGACAATTGTGGTATCGTCTTTTAGACGGAATTTGGTTTATGTTTCTACATTTGTTCAATTAGAAATAGTCAGTTTAGTCTCTTTCTGAATTTAAATATTGTGGGTACCAACTCTTTATCTGGTCACGATAAATACATCTACCTCTTATAAAGAAACATTAAATGTGAATTCACATGATATTAAAAATAAATTAACCAATGAGAATTTCGCTTCGTTATGGAACACACGATTAGGTCACATCTCTCAAAAGAAAATGAAGAATCTTGTGTCAGAAGGAACTCTTGATCCTATTAATTTTCTAGATTTAAGTGTTTATCTTATTTACATTAAGGAGAAACGAACAAATATAAGGAGATTAGGTGCCATAGGATCTTGGACATCTTAGAACTAAGTTATACAAATATATATGGGTCATTCCCTTTGGCTTCTTGGAATGGTCAAAAGTATTTATTATGTTCATGGACTGATTTTTCTCATTATGGCTATCTGCATCTCATTTATGAGAAATATGATATGTTCAAGGCTTACAAGGCTGTGTTGAAAATCAATTCAGCAAAAGAATAAAACAAGTCGATTGGCCATGGTGGTGAATACTATGACATATATGACGGATTAGGAGAACAATCTCCAGTGCCTTTTACTATAATTCCTAGAGTAATGTAGAATCGTCCCACAATACACTATATTAGGGCTTCTGGCATGAATGGTATTACTGAGTCAAGACAGAACAATTAAGGACATGATAAGGAGTATGATTAGTCGTTTCACCTAGCTAGAATCTCTTTAGAAAGAAGTACTAAAGACTATAGCTTAAATTCTCAATAATGTTCTAAGTAAAGCAACTGTTAATTGTCATAAATTTTAAAGATCCCAATATTAGGTCAATTTTCGAAACATGAAATGTTCGATTCTTTGAGGATGTAGAGTTTTCAGGGTTAGATAAGGTTTTAGGTTAATGATTTTGTGTTTGAAGAAGAATATGTATATATCTTCTGTTGCAATTGACAATGATCTGGACTATAAACAAATTCTTTCTCCAGATCTTGTTCAAGAAGCATTTCGGATCAAAACAATATTACAAAATCTCCTATACACAATCAAGATATTGTTCTAGAAAAACAGACTCAACAACTTCAAAAACAAATGCCATTAGAGAAATCCATTAGAGAAAGGAAAAAAATAATTTTGGACGACTTTATAATCTTTCTCCAAGAAAATAATGATGGCATGAATTGATGAAAGAATATCTGATCAATCAACTTTCATCAAGCCATGCAAATTAATAATTCTCAAAAGTGATTTGCATGAGAACTAAGAATTACATGATCACACTCAGAAAATCAGACCAATTGAAGATCATTCTGATTCTGATCATATAATACGACTGTGGAGTTTTTTCACTGGGCTACACATTTCGGATGGAATTGAAAGACCATTTAAGTTATTCAGTGACAATAACAATCTTATATTCCAATAGGAACTTGACAATGTCAAAGTTAGTAGACATCAAGTTTCTAGTTATTAAGGAAAAACTTGAGAGTTGTCAATTTCCTATAAAGCATATTAGGACAAACTCCATAAATATGGATCCATTTACTAAATGGCTTCAAACCAAGGTCTTTCATTAGCATAATATTCATGTGGGTGTTGAATCTTTTGATGATATACCAGTTTAGTGAGAGTTTGTATTTAAATGTTTTCTGTTTTAGACACAATTTATCCGTAGATATTCAGTTTAATTCGGAAATAAATTATTCAGTTCAGTTTCATCATGATTAATTTTTTTGTTTGATCTCATTAAAGAATAAGGTAGGACCAATTAGAAATAGACATGTTTAGATCATATTGCATGTAATTTTCATGCTACATTCACACTTGATTTATGTCATTTGATTGTATCGATATACGTGATCATCGATGGGTTTAGTTTTGATACTTACAATAAAGACCGATTTGATCCTATATTGACATAATTGATGGACGAGATTGTTCAGAGTTACTTTTGATTATGATAGCAAAAGTATTGAGCTCATAAGGTTATACACATTTATAAGGTAACATGATGTGAGTATGGAGCCGAGTGCATCAAAGTTAAGCCCCGGGAAAGACCCGATGATAATCGAAGGATGTCCTATGACACGGTTGAGAGCAAAGCGGGTGAAAGAAGCGATGAAATTACTTGCTCACGCTACGATGGACGAAATGTCGAAATTAACAAGCCAATGAACAAGTTTCATGTTGGGCCCGGAAAAAGAAACCAAATGGATCAACTCGGTTCAAACATCGTAGATGAAAACGTGCATAACTTTCAGCTCGGATGTCAAATTTTTGTCCATGAGTACATTCCGAAAACAGCACGAAAGTCTGCACAAGGAAAAAGGGGATTCAAGTTTATACCATGCGATCACACTGTAGAAGACACCATGCAGCTACATGGAGTCATGCAAAGAGTTCCATGAGCATTTCAGATTAACCATGCGACCGCATCCAATTCTACCTTGCAGTCGCATAGGCCAAAAGCAAGGCGATATTCTTCCTTTTTCGCGGATTTCCTAGATGCAATAAAATTATATTTTTATCTTAATTTTGTAATCTTGGGAATATTATGCACGATTTTAGCTTGATTTTAGTGCTAGTATAAATAGGATTTACATTCTTCATTGTAAATAAACACATTATTATTGTGATTATTGGGAGGCAATTTGATTTCGAATTCTTGTTCTTCGTTGGATAAATCACGAACTTATCAAGATTCTTCTTGTGGCATTCAAATCAATCGGGTGAGATTCTCAAATAGTCAATCAAAAGGGTCAACATATCGTTTGCGTACTGTTGGTTATTTTGATTCGTTATTTTTGAATCAAATCCAAAACTTTGATTACTTTGGCTTAATTGGGTTTGGTTATTTTGATTCGTTATTTTTTAATCAAATCCAAAACTTTGATTATTTGGCTTTCTTGGGTTCGATTTCAATGTAACTGTGGATTTTGTAGTTCTACGCTATGTGGGTTCACATCATAATATATGTGGCCCAAGTGGGAGATTGTTGAGAAAATATTTAATTTACCATGTGGGCCGACATATATAATTAATTGTGTATAAATGATCTTTTAAAGTTAAGCTCAGAATTAAAGTGATCTAATTAAGAATTAAATAATTGTGCTTTGAGTATCTAAATAAACTGTGTACTGAATTATATGTGTAGAGACTATCAACAGGGCGACAGAACTCTTATCCACTGATTGTTTACGTCGACGCTTGGCTTTTTGTGTCCCTTCTTCAGCTGTACGCTTACAAGCATTAACTGGGCTATGATCCATCTCCACATTGTCCAAATCTATCTCATTCACACTTTCATCAGTGACTACATGAAAGAGATAACAACTTGTTAGAAAAAATACACGAATCGATGCTTTAATTAAAATGTATTACATACCATTCAGTGGGGAGAATTGATCGAAACTAGACGCTGCACGATCTCCAATGGATGCATCATTGCCAAATATAGTCTCCATGTCATCATATCTTGGACAAAGTTTGGTCCTCCACTTTTCGAATTCTGGCTTTCCCTGCAATGTAAACATTTCAATGTACTGTCAATGTCTAATAACCGCATTATTATTGTAAGCTGAAAACAAATTATTCATAGTAACAAATGAATTGTCGATCTGATATAAATCTCTCTCATTTACTTCAATTTGTCAATGATAGTGTATAGCATGAACTCTGCATGTGAAATGATGCTTCACAACTAAACTGCATGCCACATAAGAACAACGTATAACAAAAGTACAAGGTATTAAATTTTTTCAGCAAACATACCTTAATAATTCGTCCCAAGCAACTTGATCTGCTACAATGCATCCTGTTTCGGGATCCAACCCGAAACCGCTCATATTCAGCAACTGTCGTACTTCAACATGCTCATTTTTAAGAGTCTTCAACCTTGCCCTCACATTCTTATCAGAGACCATGACCCCACATCCATTGCAAACCTTTTCCATTGCCTTAGAAACTTGAAATGAAGTGTGAAGTCGTTGTCAGTTCGTTTGTGCCCATCGAACACTTGTTCAACAAGTGAAGTGATCATAAAACCATCCATTTCGTCACTCCAACGTACATGACGAGTCCTCGCATTCGGATCAACTTGCAGTCTACCCAAATTAACTTGATTCCCATCTCCAGGGTTTGTAGGTCTGGGAACTGGAAAAGGCCTTACGAAGCTTCGTTGATTCTGTGCCATTGTTCACTGTACGAATGAAAATAACAACTGTAGATGTAAAAGTGTATCAAAGCATACAAATTTAGATAACTTTGAAAATAAGAAATCAATATAGGAAAATGCATATAATATTATGAGGTAGTGACAATTGAAAATTTAAATGATACAAAGAAGTAAGAAACGAGAAAAGTAGCTAGTTTCACTCCAAACATTACAAGGAACCCATATAATATGGATGGTAAGCGGCCCACATGTCATCAGCCATTGTATCCCTATTAATAGCCCATGCAGCCTCTGTTGTGAACGATATAGGAGCGTTCAGGGTGTCATCTTCAAGTGGTTCATCATGTTCAGGGTTCACCTCATCGTCGCTGCTGAAGTAGTACTCATCACATAAATCCTATGCGTCGTGAATCCTTAAGAAGTTGTGAATGGCACAACAAGTGAGGACAATCCTTGCTTGTGTCTCGATATCGTGGTATGGTTGATGCCTCAGATATGCGAATCTTTTTTTTAGCAGACCAATAATCCTCTCCACAACATTTCGTAGAGATGAATGACGAAAATTAAACAACTCCTTCTTGCTTTCAGGCCGATGTCCCTCAATATCTCTACGATGGTACCGAGTCTGACGATACGGTGCTAGAAATCCATGAACCAACAAAAATCCAGCATCGGCAAGATAATATTTACCTATTCAAAACATGGTTGTTAAGATGTCGTTCTTCACTGAAGGAGGTGAAAGACATATTAACGAACAAGATGTAGAACTCACCAACAGGAATTTAGCCTATGACCTTGTCGTAAAGTGGCACTCCTTAACAACCAACCATCGTGAGTGGATTCCTCCCAACCGGCAAGCACATATGTGAACTCCATATCAAATGTGCAAACGACCAAGACATTCTGAGTTATCATTTGCTTCCT
Organism: Fraxinus ornus; assembly: GCA_903798235.1. Taxonomy (NCBI): domain Eukaryota; kingdom Viridiplantae; phylum Streptophyta; class Magnoliopsida; order Lamiales; family Oleaceae; genus Fraxinus; species Fraxinus ornus. Next base: position 483 of record CAIGRF010232989.1, on the reverse strand, counting down.
ATTGCGATACCTCGCTTGTTCATCTACATGGACATTTGCACGAATATGCGTACCATCGATTGCCCCTACACAATCCTAATATGGAAACAAAAGCTTTTTTACAGAAGCAAGCGTGATACCGAAGAAAAAATGTACGAATGTGAATATTGCTACCTAACCTGAAAATATTGAAACCATGGCTTCACTTTATCCTTCTTGTACGATGAGTTATGAACAGTGGCATTGTTCACAATGTCCCTGTTCAATCCAAGGCAAGCCTATAGAACTCTATGGAAGTAGTAACTTACAGTTTGCCCAGATCTAAAGAACGTAAAATTGACAGTTCAATTACGGTGGTCATGACCTACGGTGTTGAGAAATATAGCCACTTGTTCCTCTACTTTGACTGATCTATTGTCCACCAAACCATATGTTCATAAACGAGCACATAATCTTTAAGACAGAGCTATCTTCATCCTAAGTAGATCATGACAAACTCTGTCA
>CAIGRF010232942.1:0-12839 GCA_903798235.1 Fraxinus ornus | reverse complement strand
ACATCTTACTGAATTAGAATCTGATTGCTTTTGGGGTTGATTAGGTAAGAAATTTGTATCAACTTCATCCATGGGCAAAGTTGGTGCACATATAGCAGTTAGCTCAGACATGACGTCACTATTCTCTCCTTTGTCGTGATCATCCAACCTCTGATCACGTAACCTCATCTTTCCCTCTGATGAATGTAAAGCAGGAATAGAAGGCTTCTCATGCTCTAGCATCACAATAGTTTTCTCAATTATTGGGTTGTCATCTATATCACTTTGATGTGCTATATTGCAATCTTTCACATTTAGTTCAGCATTTTTAGAGCATGTAGAAGGCTTTACTCCATTCAACTGCAGCGTGTCCTTGACCACTGATTTGTTCTGGCCTATGTTCACAGGTGCTTTCTCTGTTTTGATCTTTAGTTCAGGTGGAGTTTCAACCTTACCTTTATCGAGGTTTATAATTGCAGATATTTTGTTCCTCTCAGGCCCCATGGACAGCTTTTTCTTGGATACTGCTTCAGCACTTCGGACTTTCGTAGAAGTAACAGCATGATTGCTGATTGATTTGGGCTCTGATAATCTTCTAATCCGAGCCATGGAGGCCTTAGAATCCAGTGTAACAACATTGCTTTCTCTTTTTGGCTCGGACAACGATAACACTGACCTACTCAACCTATTCCCTGCCAACTGGCTGCGCTCACTTACTTTACTGGCTTTAGAGGCTCTTTGTGACTCACTGGATCCAATTGAAGTTCTGACTTTGGATCTCTGCAAGGGTGAGGATGACCCAGGTTCCAAATCACTAAATTTGGATCCTCTGTTAGTGATGGGAGTAAGTTTCGATGGCAATTTCTTTGTTTGAGGTGAGGGCAATGATGATTTGGCAGAGGTGGAACTTCCTCTAAATGCAATTCTCTTTTGTCTCTCCAGCTTTAGAGCTTCAAGGCGCTTTAATTCTGCCTCTTCCTGTGAACAAATGATCTTTAGAGCACAGAAGTTTATTTAAAAAGATAAACTAATTAGTTGATATGCAAATGAAACACCAAATCTTGATCAGTATTTTTATATCTCAACAGATCCCATTTGTCGTTCTCTTTTGTATCTCATTTTTGTATAGCAGTGAATCAGTGCTTCATCATATTAAGAACATGAAAAAAAAAAAAAAAAGAAGAAAGAAAAAAGAAAGAACGAGAAAGAGTCCAATGTACCTTCTCTTTCTTCATTTTCTGGAGATCAGCTTTGAAGGATCTCAACTGTTTGGCACGTGCTCGTGCATCTTCTAAAGGATTTATTTTTGATTGTTTTTCCTTCCTTATAGGTCCTCCAGTTCTCTGCTTATACAGAGAGTCTGAAGTAACCTTCGACCTCCTATCCTTGTCTGATTTTTTTAATCTTCCCTTGACATCAACCACTCCTTTTTTCCTTTTCTCCTCTGAAGTAGAACCTTCCTTGCATACCTGCATTTCATAGTCCAGAGCAGGGTCATATCCCTTTTCTGTCCCACGTTCAGGCATCAAGTTGAAATCATCAGGCTCATAATTGACTTGGTTCCTGATTCGGCCAGAAATGCTTTCTGATTTCTGATGTTTTGATGGAATCTCAGGATCTAACTCAATAACAGTTCTCTCCCCTACTCCATCTTGAGCTATTGACATTGACCTAAATGGTACTATAAAATTTTCATCAGCCATATCAGATGATGACTCTCTATCCATCTTATTGACAGCACGCTCAAAACCATCCACGACTAAAGGCTCTGATGACTTCCCAAGGTTTGATTGGTTCCCTCGACTACCTATCATAAAACTATCACTCATTGTTTTAGATGAAACCATCCTTCCATTTGTTTCCGTGACTTGCATATTCATTTGATCGTCATATCCTCCGAAATCATCATTTCCTCTAGATAAAAGAAATTCATCACTGGATCCCATGGGCCTGCATGACATACTTCCACCAATTTTGTGAATTCCATTCATCCTAGTATCTTGTATGCCACCTGTTTCTCGTCCAGTAAGAGCCAGTGGATGGTGGCAGAAATTATTTGCTTGTCTACTTGTTTTAACATCTTTTTCCGCAAACAGGCCCTCATTAGAAGTATGAGTACCTTCATTAGTTCCTCTGAGTAAACATTTTTGAAATGCTTGCCAGTGTCCATCGTCATTTTCTTTTCTGGAATCAAAGACGTGGTCGTTTAAATTTGGTTCATCCTTTGATTTCAAATGGCTTCCTTTTCTGGTCGAATGTCTCGAACTCTTCTTATGTATTACATCAAGACCATCAGCTTCAAGCTCTTCATTTTCTAAATCAGTATCTGAATCTGCACTGGATTCACTATCAGATTTTGTTACTTCAGAAGTGATGTAATTGATGTTCCGAATGACAACCATGCCTGATTGTTTTTTAACAGATCTTCCAGCCTTTTTCTGTGCTTCCCTACTGAGTGAAATTTCCATATCATCCAGTGATCTTATCCTGTCACTCTCCCACATCTCTGACTTGGTATTGCTATCTCTACCATCAATGGGCTGCCTCTTTTGCCCTGTTGGATGACCAGCAAGTGGGGAATGCTCCATTGGTGAGGAAGGTGGCTGATAAAAAGGGCCATTTCCGATATAAGTCTGATAGTATGGCATTCCTTGAACAGGGTATGCTTGAAGAAATGGTGGAGCATGCACAGCCCATGGAGGAAACACTAGATGAGGATACTGTGCTTGAACATGTTTTTCTTGACCATTAGGAATTGGGCAATCTGCTGGAGACCTTTCATCTGGAAAAAATTTGAACATGATATGTCTAGTACCTCCCCGGAGAATGAAAAAATGATATAAACAAACCACACGCAGTTAGAAAATAAATAGAGGTCAGAAAAATTAGACTACGGTATGAATTTTGTAGGGAAAAGAACATTTTAACATTTGTAACCACATTTATGTATTAGAAGACAATTGAAAGGCTCGCAAATTTGTATCCCACTGCAGCTTGACGTAAGACCACCTATATGCAACAAAGAGACAGTTCGTTTGGTACTGTTAATGCTTTTAGTGGACGACCATAAACATTGCTCATTGAGCCATCCAATGAGAAATAAAAAAAATTCCCTAAACTCGTAAGTCTACTTTTCAACTGTGGAGATCATTAGTAACAGGTAACAACCAATATGTTGGACGCATTACAAGTGACAACCCTACCAGATCTGTGATTTGTAGGGCATGTGTTTGGTGGCTAATTTCCACTGAAAGCCAATTCCCTACCACTAAAAGAAAAAAAAAAAATAAAGAAAACTGTGTCACTCTCACTGAGGTTGAATATAAATGCCATTTCATAAAATTGAAATGGGAATCCCACTCTTAAAGAAAATTATGATATGATAATTATTGGAAAATAGTTTATTAGTGGCCAATTTTGCGCTAATACCTGAGTGGGTCCCATAAACCAATTTTGGTGGAACCAAGGTCGAGCATCTTCTCTGTAAGAAGATGTTTGTATTTGGTTACTCAAAACTATTTGCGGTTGAATGAGAAATTAAGTCTAATGAGTGCCTATTTAAATAGAAAATGGAAGTGAAAATTAGAAGGAAGATGGAGAAAATATTGGTGTATTAATTGGATAATTTAGGTCCAGCTTCATCTCTGACACAAGACAGGCACCACTATCAACTTATTCTTTTTGATATCCCACTTAATTGGAATCTGGTGTATTTATATGATAAATTAGGTCCAGCTTCCTCTTTGACACTATCAACTTATCCTTAAAAGCCCACTTATCGGGATCTGATCCCACACCTATGGTTCTCCTTATAGGTCCAAATTCGATAACCAATGATTAATTTGATCCTCACACAAAAATTAGTACCTGAGATGGATGACAAATTCCAAGAAATAGATCCTAAATAGATTTCTTCCAAGGCCCAGTACATCTAAAAAAAGACTCAATTTCACCTCTTATAAATTAAAAGTCAAATCAGTCAGCTGCATCAAGCACTCGTGTAAATGGAAGCAAATACGAATGATTTGAAGCAATTCAGAAGATATAACTGAAGGATGGAGCTCTGTTGAATGTTGACATTCCCAAGCAGAAAAAAGAGTAATTTAATGACCTTAGAAACATTTGTTCTCTTACCACTGTTAATGTCTGAGGCAGATTTTCCATTATTCTCCAAGACCACATCATGGTTAAAGTCATTATTTTTGTTGGGCGCAGAAGAAAGAACAGCACTAGATGAATTCATTGCTGAGAAGTCTGATCGAGTAGACATTGCCTCTGCAGCTTCAATGTCAAGCCATTGCCCATTTTCATGCTTTCTCTTCAACAGCTCCATGAACCTTGAGCATGCTTCCCTGTCATATGGATATAACCTATAGTTAGAAAGTTTGTCAAAATAAAGTTGCAATGAAAGTTTGTCAAAATAAAGTTGCAAGTAGCTCTTGATAATTACAAGGATTATACTCTAAATAATAGATGGAGAGGGAAAGAGCTTGAAGCAGAAGAAGAATTCAGGCTTACATTAAACGTGAGGCTCCAAAGCACTCAGCAAATGATAGAAGTGGTGCCATGTGATCAATATCAAACCCTGCTGCTACAGCTCGTGCAAAAGCCATGCCTTGTTCTTTTTGTAACACTGTTTTACGGGTCTCGAGGACTTTCAAAAGTTGGACTCTGGTTTACCGTATGATGAAATGCAATCAGGTTAAGCTCTTTTAAAAAATTTCTTGATGTCGTTCCTTTTCTTAAATTTTCTTTAACTTCATTGGCCATTATGATCTTGAATATCAAATCAAATATATGCAGAAGACAGATGAGAGAAAGAAATCACCAAAACCATAAAAATTTACAAATGAATCATCAGATATCCAAAAGAATTGCTATGTAACAATCCGGTTGATTTTAGGATGGGATATGTGCGATGGAGGGTAGTTGAGGCATCAATGAATATTTTCGTGTATGGATCGTAACCGACAAGGATGATAAACAGAAAAGTAGAGCACAAACAAAGCAGGTCCCCAAAGAAATATGGTTTATAAATAAATATCTAACTGATATAAGTAGAAGGAAAAATGGCTTACAAGAAAAAACTAAAATATAGATAAAGTAGAACAGCGACATATTGATATGTTAGTGTGGGTTTGCAAAACATACTAAAGGAGAAATAATATAGAATAGCAAATCTACATTGTTACGTATTATCTCATCTAGGACAATAGTTTCCACTGCATATCCTATGACCTTTTCTCAGAATTTCGCAATTTATATTCTAATGGCTCACTTCCCAAAAAAAATGATGCACAACTTCCAGATCAAATGATAATGTTTCAAAGGATCAATAAGTGCAATCACAAACACGTTATTCCTCCGGAAATGTAAATATTTGCAAAGGAAATCCCATTATAGCACTACAGTACATACTTCGAATTTTCTTCCTGTGACAACGACCCCTTTGCTTCAGATGTTTGTGAACCAGGCTGTCAGAAAAAGAAAGGGAAGTGTGAAAAAATGTAATGTCCAAAGAAGTGCAACAAAGGAACATGATGAACACTTATTCACCTCGTAGAGGATAATTGCTTTTTCCTCATTTGAAACAGCTGTAGATTCATTGCCTGCCAAAAAGAATTCAGTATTAACAGTTTGAGTCATCATTTACCATCGGTCAACAAAAGGGAGCAAGACTAATCAGCAAAAAGGAAGGAAGAAGAACAGCTAATGAGTAACACAGAATGTCAATTTCCAACAATGGTGTCCCTCCTCATGAACCTATGACATTTAGCTTCTAGATCTAAATTAATACCAAAAAACAGCAAGAATGAAGTAAAAACCTAACATGTTAAGTAAACATTTTACCATATCAAGAACATGTGTTTGAAGGAGGAACACCTTTTTGTACATATAACATCCAAATATAGAAATGGAATGTAGGTTGTACCTTCAAAGCTTCCCAAAGGTTTTCCTTGATGGTATTCCAGCTGTCAATGTCAAGAAAACATTAAAGGAAAAAAACCCATTAAAATGGTGTTTTGATAAGTATAGGACAATATTCTAGTGGATAGTAATTACAATGCTGTGCCCAATGTCATTACTCCTTTGTATGGCAATTGCCTCCTCAATCTGTATGATCTGCGTTTCTATGGTGTACACTCGTTCCAAGATCTCCGGAGTGCTCACAAAACGAACAAACCTATTAAAAGTAGCAAAGATTATATCCTTTTGTTCACTACGCTTTAGCTTAAAGACAAGATGCTGAACACTGGCCCTCAAACTTAGAAGCATTGATGACAGCACAGTTTTCTTTATGTATAGGGATTTTATAAGTCAAAGAATTATCCAACAAGAAGAAATAATGCTCAACTAAGCCAATTGAATTAGATTGCAATAAAGTAACTGAATCAAGGAAATTCAGATCAATAAAACTGCATTACACATTCCATTTTGAGTATGGATTATGATTTGGCAAGTTAGTAATGTTCATCTAAGCCCCTGTTTCTACCCACTTATCCACCACTCATTTCTATGTATTTATAATTTGAATCGATTATAATATATTCTCAGACAAGGGCTAAATAATAGCTTTTTCCAGATAAGTAAATATTAGACTCATATTTACACAAGTGACTTTTAATTCCAATGGCATAGAATGGGATTATTTTACGTTAATGAAGAACATTGTGATATTGATTTTCATATAACTGATTTGAACAAATTAGGTCAGAACAATGATCTGCAATTTTAAGGATGGTTAAGCAGGCGACTATAATAATTTCAGCAGTTAAGTCAACTAGCAGCTTTTCAAGAATACATCCAAATTTAGCCTATATATGGCTTATGTTTATAAATTGTTTATAAACACTCAAGTCACTTTTTATCCACACATTTGAGGGATCCACTAGTACTACCCGCTTATTCACCACTCATCATTTTGCCAGAATTCTAGAATCTCACCACCATGACTTCCCAAAGTAGCCAAAGACAAGGCAGCGTGAAGACAGTTAGATAGTACATAAATATGAGCTAATTGACTTTAACTACACAGAAAACTTCCGGAACTCAGCAGATGGATTTGCTACAATAGATACACAAAACATGATATGACATACAAGTATACAAACCTTTCCAGAGTAGCCTTTGTAAACCATGCTACATCATTGTTGGGTCCTGGTTCGAGCAAAATTGTATAACCACCCTTAGCATTCTGATCTTGAGCAGTTTTCAGGTGGGCAAGAAAAGGATTTAGCAATCCTGAAGCAATTTTCTCTTTCTTATCATTTGATATGATAATCAAATCACACCTGAGAATTTAAAGTTCATAGGACTGGCATTAAAAATTACCAAGTTGAAACTAAATTTTCTCTGTAGAATCTCAATGACATTAACATTGCCGAAAGGACATCATGCTCAAACAATATAGAATCACTAAAAACACATAAATCATAGTATCAATATTCAAAATAATAAAACGTGAAATGATAATGATATCATTGAGACTTCTGCGCCAAAAAAAAAAAAAAAGAAAAAAAATTGCTCTTCATAATTTATTAAACTACTAAAGAAAAGGAATTTAAATATGACTTGGTTCAGGATGGGTTGCATGGCGAATACATTTTTTAAGATTGTTCATTATTTCACTTTCTTTTTGTACCATTTCAATTTCAATCAGCAAGCCACCCGGAAAATCAAATTTAAAGAAAAGAATACTGTTGTGTCCGGATTCCCTACATTTTAACTTAGAAGTCATTTCAACAACACAATACAATTCATTAACATTGATTATCAAATTTAACATCCATTATTGAAAAAAAAAAAATCAACCAGTGGAATATCAACAATCAAATATCCCCACATGAGAAATCAAAATCCATTAAATTAAAATAATGTAAACAAATCCCAAACAACAATAGACAAAAATAATAAACTAAACAGCCAAAAACCTAAAGTAAAAACCCACAGTATAAAACCATTCACACTTAACTTCATATCACTAGAAACAAACACGCCACGCATACATCAACACACATGCAAATCCAGTAAAAAAAAAAAAAATCAAATCGTTCAAAAATCCCAATTAACATGATAATTACCGGGTTCGAGTTGGAGTGAGCTGAAAAACAGCTGAGCTGAGCCGAGTACTCGGCTTCATTTTTTTCTCGCAAGCCCACTCAATGAGATGCTAACACATCAGATCTCAGAGAGAACAAGGCTTAGAAAACTAAATTAATTAACTAATAATCAAATAAACCTGTAAAATCGAGATATAATTAGTAACCGATTAAACAGCTTTATATTTTTGTATGTGTGTGTGTATTAAAAAAAGAAAAAAGGAAAGAAGATGAAGAAGAAAAGGGACCTTAGTGGGGTTGAGAATGAGCTCACAGGCTTTTGGTTCAGAGCCTGCACTTGTGTGTATGCATATATGCAGAAAGTGTGTGTGCGTGTCCGTGTGACTTTGGATGCTGTACGGAGAGATAAATTCTGACAAAATATATATAACAATTTTGGATATTTGCATCTATGTTCCCCAAACATTCACGAAGGTTCACTTGGGTCACCATTTAATTTTTCTATGTAAATAAATCATTTTTATATAGATATTTATCAAAAAATTTGTTTACGAGAGTCACATGCACTGCACCCTACTCCCTTTATCCATTATGAAAGACTCTTTGAAGAGGAATGACTTGGGAAAGTTACTGTCCCAAGTGTAGCATCGAATCCAGTGTATCTTTATTAGGGAACTAACTATGATCGATTTTAGCAAAGATTGTTACCAATTTTTTGTCTTGTTTGAGCCCCATTATTTGGCAAAGAATGCATTTTTTAATAGTAATTTATGGAAAATGTATGTTTAAAAAATAAGAAAAAACTTTGAATTTGCGTGTACTATTATTTTAATAAAGAATGTATGATTGAAAAAGAATAAAGTGGGAAATATATTTTGAAAATAATAAAGATTTAAGGGTCCGTTTGATTGTAAATGTGGTAAATATGTGAAAATAAAATGATTTTCAGATAATTGAATTGTCTAGAGATTGTTTTACTGGAAATTATAATTAATTGTGTTTGATTGTATAATTTTTCACTTGTAAATGTTGAAAGTTTGGTATCCGTTTGACTTTATTTTTTATGAAAATTGTCCATGAAAGCGATAATTTTTTCTACCATTAGGTCTAGAATTTGTTCCAATTGTCAAAATAAATAAATAAATAAATAAAATTTATCATAATTAATATCATTCATTTGGCATTGTTTTGCATGGAAATTGTCCATCAAATGGAAAAGATATTTTACCATTATTGATAGAATTTTTTTTCCAACTACTAAAAAAAGTTTGGGGAATTGGTTTTCCCATAAATCAAAGAAAGTGGCACGTGAGAGCCAAAATCAAGAAAACGAATTGCCTAGATTAAAAAAAAGGTATCAAACATGCAAAAAGTGAAAATTATAATTCTTTTTCAGTTTTTCATGGAAAAAATTGGTGAATCAAACATAGCCTAACAAGGACTTTATAATTCTCTAAAAGAAACAAGAAAAAACATTAAAAAAATAAAAGTAGTTCTCGCTCACTAAATCACGTCAACATACGATTGCCATCACAATCATTGTCTTAATCATAAGTATTGACAATGTGATAAAGTGCTCGTATGTAGTGTATTTAACTTGTTAAAGGATTTTATAACTCATATCATATGGTCCTAAATTGAAAGTTTCAGTATCTCAAGTCAAAAAGAAAACTTAGGCTCCGTTTGATAGCCATGATTTTTCTCGGAATTTTTTTTTCAACTTTCCACATTTTCCACCTTTTGGAGGAAAACATTTTCTTGTTGTTTTGGTTAGAATTGATTTTTCAAGTTCTTAGACGTTTTTTTTATTTATTTTTGGCAGTTAGAAAAAATTCTATCAACAATGTTAAAAAAAAAATTCTCTTTAATGGACAATTTACATGAAAAACAAAGCCAAATAAATGGTATTCGGTATGGTAATTTTTATTTTTTTGCAATTGGAACAAATTCTACACTCAATGGTAGAAAAAATTATCACTTTCATGGACAATTTCCATAAAAAACGAAGTCAAACGAAACCAAACTTTCAACATTTTTCATGTGAAAAATTATACAAATCAAACACAATTAATTGACAATTCTCAGTAAAACAAGTTCTAGCCAAATTTTCTGCAATTCATTTTCTTTTCACCCAAATTTCATTTTTGAATCAAACGGAAATGTATAAAATTTTATGGTAAAAGAAAGTATCACTTTAATGGACAATTTTCATGAAAAACAAAGTCAAACAGACACCAAACTTTCAACATTTTTCAGGTGAAAAATTATACCAATCAAACACAATTAATTACAATTCTCAATAAAATAATTCCTAGGTAATTCAATTCCCTATAAAATATTTTACTTCCACTCATTTTTCACATTTGCAATCAAACGGACCCTTAATGGAAACAAGTTGGATTGGTGTGAAAGTTTTGGTACTCCAGATGAAAATTTTGCTAATGATTTTATAGATTCGACTTTCAAAATCGCGAAATGTAATTAAAGGGAAACTGAAGGTTAATATAGTAAATTCGAAACTGAAAGTGGAAAAGCTTTACTCAAGGAAGAAAAAAATTTCAACCACACAATTGTAAATAAAATATTTTAAACGTAAATTTAAACTTTTTCTTATTTATTAACCACATATTTTCTTAAAAATCAATGTTCAAATATATATTTTTCCCAAATAATTATTGTCAAATAGGAGCTAAATTAGCCTAGTTCGAGAATAATTTATAAATAGTTTAATTTATAAAAACAAATTAAAATGAGTGATAGAGATAGACAAGCAAATAGTACTTATGAATTTATTGAAATTTGTAGTTGAAAATAAAGTTTGATAATTTATAATTTTTACCAAATGAAAGCTTAGATATGTTTATATATAATAAATATTAGAGGTTTTCATTGGATTCTTTGAATATAAGATTCTCTTTTTAAATAGTCAAATTAATATTTTAAAATAGAAAGTGAGTTTAACTCTCCAAATTTGAAGAGCAAAATTTACTCTCTATAATTAATTTCATTCAAATTATTTTAATTTTCGATAGAGGAAAATAACATAATAATTTGAAAGGAAGTTAGTGAAAATAAAAGATATGAAAAAAAATATTTTTTTGGGAGTAGTAAAATTAATTATCTAGAAATTTATTTTCCTCCAAACACATTTTCAACAACGCATTTCCTCAATAAAATATTTTGTATGTAAATTTTTTTTAAAAAATCTAATTTTTAACCACACATTCTTCAAAAAAATCACTATTACAATCTATTTTTCTCAAAAATGGGGGCTCAAACATAAATAATAATAATAATAAGTTTTCTAATAGTGAATTTTTGGAGGACGTGCGATTAAAAATTAAGAAAAAGATTTGACATATCCCCGTTTGAGCCCCATTATTCAAAAAGTCGTTTTTTTTCAAACTCATTTTCGACTACACATTTTTTCAATAAAATAATTTGTACGTAAATTCATAATTTTTTTCTACTTTTTAATCATATATTCTTTAAAAAAATCATTATTGCAATTTTTTTGTGAAAAATGAGGCTCAAACTTGCCACCGTTTGGGCTCCATTGAAAAAAAATGCATTTTTCTCTTTTCTATTTTTAACTACATTATTCAATAAAATAATATTACACGTAAATCTAAAAAAATTATTTTTTAATCACACATTTTTAAAAAAATTACTATTTCAAAATATATATTTTTCCAAAATCTATTTTTAATGGAGTCCAAACAGAGGTACGTGTTAAAGATAAAGAGTTTATTGGAGTACATAAAAATTTTTACTCTTTAAATTCATAGATATTTTCTAAATGGTTCTCAACTACTCTTGTTTCTAATCAGAGATAACAAAATGTCTCGTGTACGTCGTTGTCTCATCTTATTAGAGAATCACGACAGAGTCCATAAATATGATCCCAACTTCAATTCATTTCTAATCTCTTTTTTGTTTTAAAATTGAAGTCGCATTAAAAAAAATGTAAAAAAGGGGTGAGAAATGATAAGATTTTACTGTTGTCAGCCTCCAAAAAAATCCCGACAACGTGGGGGACGGAAACAAACGAGTCATTTTGTTGTCATTATCCTTCACATTTCTCTATCTTTCTATTCTGTCATCTCTCTCTTACACATAAAAATTGAACTGTCGAACCTCATTATTCTACATAAATTATCACATTACCGATTTTCCATCATCATAATGATAAATAGCATTATTTTACTTGCAATTGTATAGAGAAAAAAGATTATCATTTTTAAAAAGTATGCAAAGATGTGCTTCTCTCAAGTGTTGCTTTGAAGCACTTTTTTAAGTTTAGTCAAACTTAATCAACTTCTAAAAATAATTATCTAGACTATTTTTATGCTTCATGATATCCCGTGAATTGAAGAATCCAACGATATTGAAGAGTATAAATTATTGTCATATATTCAAGTTAATCATCATTTGTCGAGACAAGACTTCTAATGACCATTTAATAATTGAATGAAGATCATTGGATTGCCCACCACACGGTAGCTTTGTATGATGTTCATGCAACGAATAAATATTCAGAGTCAGTTGAAGGTGTCAAATCATGATAATTAGTAAAAACTGTATTCAATGAAATTTAAAATCAATACAGTAAGTTATGTGTAACGCCTCAATTTTCATACATCTTGTAGTGTAACAAAAAAAAAAAAAAGTTTCATCTACTTTTATTTACTTAAAAATGCGGAATGATAAAATTTTTTAATAAACAAACTATTGAAATATCCATAAATTTAAATTTGAATCATGAAATCGTGTTTTTAAAAAAATAACTTAAACATTCTC
>CAIGRF010232855.1:0-12241 GCA_903798235.1 Fraxinus ornus | reverse complement strand
GGACAAATAAAAATGGATATTGCTACACGTGCATCAGAGATTATATAATGTATTACATAATGTCACGTGATATTTTACTATTTATCAATTTAAAATACAATCAATTTTTTCATTCAATATTTTCCATCCGCATCACATTTTGTAACCCCTTATAAGAGAATATCATTTTCTACCTCTTTTTTTTTTTTTAAATCATTTTCCGTTTAAAATGAAAATAAAATAGAAAACCTAAAAATAGAAACTGTACCCGCGGTAAGAACACGCGCAAACTTCTCGCGTGGGTTCACAGTTTTATGAGCTTATCGTCAAAATTAAAAAAAGAAAGCGAGAAGATTTAAGAAACGACCGAATGGGGCGGCGTAATCAACGCGGTAAAGCCTGTCCAATTTCGTGATTACACATGAAAAAATTGAGGCTTCAAATTACAAAAGAAAAAAAAAAGTCAAAAAATATGGGCGGTTTTCCGTTGTACTTTTCGTATTTGAATGATCGTAGCGCCATCATTTTACGATGGCATAATAGAAAATTCGTCCATTTTGAGCTTGACTTTCTTGTATATAAATGCAGATTTTGAATAATTACTTATTTTAGATTATTAACCTTTTAAGAATAAGTAAAACAAATTAATAGAAGAATAAATGGCCATGAGGATCACATTTTATTTTATAATTAATAAAAAAAATCATTAGACAATTAAAGATGAATCTTCACTATCCATCTAAATTGATTCTAAATAGCATTACTCGAGAACAGAGACGGATATAGGGGGGTTGAGCCCCCAAGGCCCAAAAACAATAAAATTTGTAAGGTTTTTTTTTTTTTTTTCAACAGTTTTTCGTGTGTAGTTTTTTTTTTCGCGTATTAGCCTGATTTGAAATTTTGTAGCCCGATTTTGGATTCAATCCTGAATGTGTCCCTGCTCGAGAAGAAAAGGGTTAATTAAGTTAATTTGGTAAGATTATATGAAAGTAGCGGATTTATTACCGAGCAATAAGAAATGGAAATAAATAATAATATTAAAAAACAATAATCTTTGCTGATTTTACTAATCAACTTAAGATCACTCTTTTTCATCCCTAATGAGATTGACTGTTCACCTTTGGGTAGTCATATTCTAGAATTTAAAGAATAAAATTTCGATGAGTTTTAATGGTAAAGTAAAGGATCTTTGAACATTTCTAAACCTCAAATAAATGAATCTGAAATTTAAGAACCGAGAGTAAATAAAACGGCTATCACTTTCGATTTTTTTTTATTTTTTTTATTTTTTTTATTTTTTCCTACTTTTCGAAAATTTGAACCTCCATTGGAAATTTGGAAACCCCCAAATTTTTATTTTTGGTAGAGTCGTGGTCAAAAGTCAACTAAAAATCTTGGTTTTCCCTGTGGATTCGGTCAATTTCATGCCAAACCTATTCATTGTCCATTCCATGCATGCTAAGAATAGTCTCACACAGCCTGCCAGAACGAGTTAATTTTCCATACGTAACACCCCACCGTAATACAAAAAATAAATTCTACTTTGAAAAGAAAAGCAAAAACCATTAACTCACCATCAGTTTCGCCACGAACAAGTCCTCATTTCAGTGCCCTCTCTCTTTTTATCCTCATTTTTCTCCATCCTCTTTTAATCTTATCACTCTCAACAGGTACCAAACATAAATTCTTACATAAAATAAAAAAGGGTTTAAATGTTTTGGGTTGGTTTTTTAATTGATTGTGTTGTGTAATTTACAGGAGTTTTTTATGTTATGGAGTGCATTGAAGCAAGAGCGTTGAAATCGAGCTTTCTTTCTCAAACTTCCATGAAAGCTAATTCACAAGTGCTGTTTAACGATGATGGGTGGTGTTGGAGTGGAATTAACAGCGGTTCTTGTGATGATTTTTCTGTTGAAGACCTTCTTAATCTTGATTTTTCTGATAAGGATTTTCAAGAGGGGTTGTTTTTAAATGAAGATGGACAGGAGAAGGGTGTACAGCACAGAAATTCGAATTCTTCATCCACTTTTTCCGGCGCCGACGAGTTTGATAACGTCCCCTCAGGCGAACTCCCCGTTCCGGTAAAGGTTTTTTTTTTTGAAAATTTTCAATGGTGTCTTCATTTTTTGGATAAAAGAAAAAGGACCCATTTCTTGAATTTGTTTACAGGTTGATGATTTGGAGAATCTCGAGTGGCTTTCTCAATTTGTGGATGATTCTACGTCAGGGATATCATTATTATGTGAAGACGGAAGTTTCATGGAGAAGGTCGGAGAATTTTCGGAGAACCAAATTGTACCGGTGAGTAGACCGGAGGTTCAGAAAATCCGGGTTCCGTGTTTCCCGTTGCCGGTTCCTGGAAAAGCAAGGAGCAAACGGCAACGGCCGAATGTTAGGACTTGGTCCTTGTCGTCACCGCCGTTGAGCGCCGCCGAGTCTTCTTCTACGACGTCGTCTTCAATTGGCTCCTCCACGTTGTCTCCTTTTGTGTTCAAAAACGCGGTTCATGACATGGACTGGTTATCCTACGTGGAAAAACCGCCGGCGAAGAAGCAAAAGAAAAAACCAAAGGCTGAAAGCGGTTCAGTATCGGGTAGTTCCCAGACCCTTCGTCGGTGTACCCACTGTCAGGTTCAGAAGACTCCACAGTGGCGAACCGGACCGTTGGGTCCCAAAACCTTGTGCAACGCTTGTGGTGTGAGGTACAAGTCCGGTCGGCTTTTCCCTGAGTATAGACCGGCTTGTAGTCCCACTTTCTCTCTAGAGGTCCACTCCAATAGTCACCGGAAAGTCTTGGAAATGCGGCGGAAGAAGGAGATTGTTGGGGTGGCCGACCCCATCAATCCGTGTTTCTAACGTTAGGTTAGGATTTATTATGAACCGGTTATCAAAAACCGGTCCGGTAGGTCTAGCTAGGCTGCGGTTCAAATGTACAATTTTGGTGGTGGATAGTAGGCTGTTAGGTCGTAGGAATAGATCTTCAACGGAAATTATTGAGGTTATGAATTTAGGTTTTAATTTTAATTAAATTTAATTTTGGTTGTAATTTTTTATTTGCAGTTTTAAATATGAAGAGAGGCCTATAATTAGTTTAATTAATTAGATTTTGGATTATGGGTTTTGTTAATTACTATTAATTATGTTAACTTTATGAAGAATTCGAAACGGTCGATCGGTTTTTGGTGGATAATTGGCATTGAAAAAGGAAAAAGTAGCACGAAGTTTTGGCGCACTCAAATTGTTTTAGGCCCATTTGGTTTCATGTCATTAGGTGGGTTGGAGCCCACAGTAGTTGTGTGGTCTTGCCCACTTTTGGTGAGATCTTAGAAATATCTCCTTGTAATAGAGGTAAAAAACAAACATTCACTATTTCACAAACTTCCCAAATTTAAATAAATGCTCATTATTTTAATGGGAGACACTACATAAACGATTGAGTAATAGTACTATGTAATATCACTAGTGTACTAGTAGTAGTGGAGTCCACACAAAAAAATTCGTTCAACTCTATACCATTGGACTCCTACTTCAAATGGGTTGGAAATTACCTACTTATCCTGATAAATGGGATGATGGTCGTTGCCCCGAAACGGGTACGAGAAATATAGCTCGGCCTGGCCCCGCCCCGCTACTCGTTGCCCTCTCGTTTAAAGTTAATTTCCAATTTAGACTTTTTATCAAACAAAAATAAAAAATTTATCATCATTTTTAAAGAGAACATAAGTTGTTCTTAACAAATTATGAAAAAAAAAAAAAAGTAATATCATTTACTAACTAAAGATATAAAAAATAAAAGCAAAATTTAAAATAAATAAAAAATAAAAAGAGGCGATAAATGGGAAAGGGACCTGCTTGCCCCACCTTGGTTCCGCTTTAACCAGGTATGGGGACGAGACAATGTGACAAAAATTCCCAACAGAACGGGATGAGAATGACCGACTCTTCCCATACTCGTCTCGTTGTCATCCCTACCACATCTTACAATTGGTGATCAATTTTTATTATTTTTTAAATTTTAACTAATTGTGGGGTAGGAGCTGCATTGTAATCGAGACTGTTGTTTAGTATCAATAGTGCTATATAATATTATTTTAAATTATTTGCAACTTAATACAGCAATGGTTCTAAGCCTCCATTTTGCAAACTTTAAAAATTAACGTATGATTGGTCAAATTTCATTTTCAACAATGCATTTCAATAGATCCACAATTATTGTTCACTTATTAAATACTCATTTCTGTCCATTTATATACTTTTTTCAAATAGGGGATGATAAATTATGTGCGACATAGTTAACGGAGTAGATGCTTGGTTTTTTTTAAGACAAGTTATCTTTGAAGTTGCAATTCTTATAAAAACTCGAGTTTATATTGAATTGAACATAACTACACGTATTACACGTGTAATAGAATTTATATACTTATCTTCAGGGGCGGACCCACATGGGGGTCATGTGGGGTCAAATGACCCCACAATTTTATCCAACCCATTAATCCATAATTCATTGATTGACTCAACCCAACTAATATACTATGATTCATAAGGCAGTGACTTTGATATCCCCCATTCAAAAATCTGAAATCCCTAATTTTCCCGACGCACGCTACCTACGCGGTTACGCACGGTGAATTCGTTTCTCGTCTTCAATCCATTTTTTAATTAATTTAGGTATTGGATTTTCAATTGAATTGAAGCTAATTCGAGCATATTAGTTATTGATTCTTCTAATTTCTAAAATGTATTTGGAATTAGTTCACTAGTGAAATTAATGAAAATATGCAAAGAACGACTCCAAGCAATGATGGACAATGAATGAGAATCATTTTTAAGAACATTTTCTTGTTTTTGCGAAAGGTACAACATTGATGTTCCCAACATAACATGGATAATATTTTTATACCTCTAGGCCGTTCACGGCATAACACGCAAGGAATGACAAATCCGCATCACTTTCGTGTGAATTTATTCTATGCTATCATCGATATGCAAATCTAAGAGTTGAATGATCGTTTCTCTGAGGTAAATAGTGATTTACTCCTTTGTGTTGCATGCCGGATAATTCATTTTCAGCTTTCAACAAGGACAAGTTAGTTCAGTTGTGTGAGTATTATCCCAAAGATTTTACACCAGTATAGATCTTGGCTCTTGAAGAGCAAATTCAAACATATATTATTGATATGCGCACAATCGAAGATTTTCAAGGTTTATGAGGTCTTAATCATCTTGCAAAAAAGTTTGTTGAAACGAAAAAAATGAAGTGTATCCATTAGTTTACCGGCATGTAACATTGGCGTTAATTCTTCCAGTTGCTACTGCTACTGTAGAGAGAGTATTTTCTGCAATGAAGATTGTCAAGAATCCACTGCGTAGTCGGATGAGAGATCAATGATTAAGTGATATTTTGGTTGCATATATTGAAAACGATGTACTTAACAATATTATTAACGATGTAATTATACGACATTTTCAAAGTATGAAAACGCCTATGCTACAATTGTAATATCGTATTGACTTATTTTCGTTAATAATATGTAGTTCTAAATATTTTTGAATTCTCATTTTTGACCCCACAAGACAAATGGTCTGGGTCTACCCCTGTTTATCTTATTAATACTATAATATTACTATCCAATCATGTATAGCAATTGTGATCATAAAGAGACTTTATAATTAAAATTGAACTTTTGTATTTGTACTATTTTCTTGATTTTCTTGCAATCAATTGAATCTGAAAATTCAATCCACCCATTTATGTGAGTGGGTTGCTAGTCAGAGTGCCTTATTCTTCATTTCAAAAGACTTCAAAATATATTTATATTTTTTTTTTTTAAAAAAAAAAAAAAGGAAAGAAAGATAAGACACCAATAGTTGTTGGCATTGATATTGAAGATTCAATTGAAGTGATGATGACATTAATTGATGGGCCTTCTCGCGAATAATTGGTGTAGCCTAAAGTTACACTCGGGCACAAGCATGCCATGTGAGAGTTGGATGTGCATCATTATTTCTTGTTTCGTATTTTGATGTTTGATTATTTTTTTAAAAAAATACTATTTTTTTTATAATTTTTATAGGTAAAAAAAAAACTATTAGTCATTCAATGTATAATAAAAAATCGTGTAGGTCACTGAGTGCGATTTCGTAAGTTTGTTATTCTCTCTAAATATTTAAAATAAAAGGTCTTCACATTGACGTCGCATCAAATTGGCATTCGCAATTACATTAGACTTTTAAAACAAAATAAAGTTCAATAATTAACAGAAAACGTTGCTACAAGTAGAGTGCCTTCTAGTGTTTCTAACGTATCTCTAAAGAGGGTTTTCTTTTTAAAAAAACGTTAGTACTTTAACTGAACTTATGTTTTTCTATCGATGACTCTAACTCTGCTCCAATGCTACTTTCTTAAAAGTTCTCATAGAAGTAGGAATTCATTGTTAATTGACAAATATATTCATATTCATTCCACTTTGATTAAATTCATGCCTAGTGTATTTTCAATTATTTTCATTCGAATTCGAGAAACAATTAAGTTATTGATGTAACTTAGATTGAATAGTCTCGAATAAAGTAAAAAATATTAAATAATTTCGTGTCTTCTCCTTTTTCATTCACAACTTATACGACTTTCAGAAATTCCTATTCGACAAAAATACAAAACATGGGATCTCATGACAATCTAGAGTAATAGGTTAGTATTTTAGTTTTCATTCTCGCTTTGAATTTACTCTCTGGTTCTAATTGGTTGTATTTGTTGGCTTTGGGGGTATGATAGCATGCTTTTTTCTATTTATTCTACTATTTGGAACCATTCATTTAGATACATACAGCTGGGAGAATAAAATCAAATGGGTGAATACAATATTTACAGGTTTTTTTTTTCTTTTCTTTAATTATTTTAATTGAAAAAATATAAAGCTATCATTTTATTCTTTTTAAAATTGATCAAAATTAAAGTCAGACGTTTGATTTTTTTATCAAATAATAATTTTTTGGACGAAAATCGTCCTGAGCCCTTCCATCGTACAAGTTTAAAAAGTTTGAGATCAACACTACTACTAATCAAAAGTTTAGATAAAGCTCGCAAAAATTTGAAAGATTTGAAATCGTGACGGTAAGTATCCGTACAGTTAAATTAAGTGGGTGTTTGACCCCCATTTTTTAGGAAGAATTAGTTTTTGAATAGTGATTGATGAGAGAATGTGTGGTGAAAAAGTGATGAAAAGTTTTAGATTTGTGTGTAATATTATTTTATTTGGATAATATGTGGTTGAAAATGAGTACTGTAGAAAAATGAATGGAAAAAAAAAGGAGAAAGAATGGGGCTCAAACATGGGCCGAGATGAAAAAAGCAAGCTCA
The DNA here is from genome assembly GCA_903798235.1 of Fraxinus ornus. Taxonomy (NCBI): domain Eukaryota; kingdom Viridiplantae; phylum Streptophyta; class Magnoliopsida; order Lamiales; family Oleaceae; genus Fraxinus; species Fraxinus ornus. Next base: position 4,905 of record CAIGRF010232855.1, on the reverse strand, counting down.
AGATTAATATTATAATTGGATCAAATATTTAGCCCAAGCTCTCGGCTTGTATCATTGTAAACTTGGGTCCAAAACATGATGGGTACAATGGATGGCCGGCTCAAAGAAGACTTGTTCATTAACATTAGGCCCGTACTGTTTCTAATATTATTTTCTCTTTTTTCGTTATTCAGAGTCGAATGATTACTCTGATTATATAGATGCATTGTCGAAATCAATTTTGTTCTTCGAAGGACAGCGGTCATGATACTTGCTGACGGACCAGAGAACGAGAGAATTGCTTGGCTAGTAAATTTCAATGTTGGTGATGGGTGGACAACGGTGAATTCGGACAAATTAGCGGATATTATGATGTCGCGATGACGTTGGCTCCTATTTGGCCCTCATTAAATTAAAATTCATTTTTTCTTCTTTTTATTAACTATATATTCTCAAATAAAGTAACCTAAAATTTTTTCATTTTTTTTTAACCTTACATTCTCTAAAAAATTACTATTCCCCTCAATATAGCTTGAAAAAATGGAGCCCAAACAAGAGTTAAATTCAATTTCCCAATGGCATTCACTACTACAATGCTGGCATGGAGTGTGATCGAGTTTAGAGTTGCATGTCACCGAAGGAACTGTGGAATGTTTTAGTTGCAATCAAATGATGCACGGATTATCTGCTCAAAATAGTTGCGCAACCCAATTGTATTTTTGTTCAAGTATATATTAATCAAGGGGTAATTAATATATAACGTCCTAACATTTCACTATTATTGTGTAAAACGTCTTTACCTTTTATTTTTTGGTATTTTCATCCTTATTTCCATCTTTCATTGCGTAAAAGATCATTTTTATCAATTTTCTCAATTAAAAGCTGTGAAATGACGAATATACCCTCATGTTTAAATAAAAAAAGAACTAATTGCAATCGTAGTCTCAATTTTTTTTTAAAGGTGCAAACGAGGCTCAAGTAAATTATTAAAAGGGTAATTAGCACATAATGTCCATACCTTTCACTATTATTGTAAAAAACGACCATACCTTTCATTTTCTTGTTATATTCGCCTTTAATTACACATTTAATTGCACAAATCATCATTTCTATCCATTTTCTTAATAAAAAGTGCAAACGAGAAGTATATTCGTCATTTCACAATTTTTTACGATGAAATTGGATCGCCATGATAGTTTCCGTAATTAAAGGCGTAATTAATGGTGAAAATGCTAAAAAATAAAAATGTATGGACTTTTTTTTTTTACAATAATAGTGAAATGTAGGAATATTATATGTTAATTACCCTTCTAATAATTTATTTGAGACTTATTTGCACTTTTTTAAAAAAAATGGATCTATAATTGCAATTAATTCTTTCTTCTTATTTTTGTTTCATTTAAACAAAAAGGTATATTCGTCATTTCATAGTTTTTAATTGAGAAAATGAATTAAAAGGATATTTTGTGCAATGAAAGTAAAAATAAAGATGAAAATGTCAAAAAATGAAAGATAGTGAAATTTTTTACAATAATAGTAAAAATCAAGAACATTATGTACCAATTATCCTTTAATCAAATTAATTGCAGCTTATATAACACACACAAACAAATATGTACATATATATTGATGTAAATTAGTGTTGTCGTCAATATGAGAAAAGCTTCAAACGACCAGTCATATATGCATAAGTGATAGAACTATTCATTTAAATTACGATACATCATACCTTGAGCCACTCAAAGCATGACTAGACGGTAAGAGAGAGAGAGAAAGAGAGAGAAAAAGTAGGAATGTGATGTCGAGTCGTAGCGATTTGAGTGGCTTGAGATCAGTGTTGTGATTTAAATGGACGGTTCATGATCCTACCATGTGTATGGGTGGTTCGGGTTAGGTTCGAGCCCTATCCAAGCAATTGAATCGAATCGAATCGAATCGGGTTGATTTGGTAGTTTCAAGGTGTTTTTTTCCTTTAAATTCATTTTACAGTCGACTATTAAAATTGAAGTTTTCGGGATGAGAAATCCCAATCTGAAAACTAAACCGTCTAGCCGTGACGATGAACTTGATCCAAACGATTCGAGTTGGGTCGGTGGCCCACGCCTAACTATGTGGACATATAGGAGCGTCCTATCGAAGCTCCTTTGTCAATATGCTTTAAAGATCGGCATAGATTGTTCTTACAAGGTCTTAAAAAAATGATATTGAATATTCGAATCGAAACACTGTAATGGAGAGAAGGAAACATACGACTGCGAAACTATAATTGAAGGATTATATTTAAAGCGTGTAGGCTTTATTTATATTCATCGAATGTTCCATACCGTGAAATCCTATTTCATAACAGATTAAAATTGGATTTAATTCTAAAAACAATGGTATATAGTTTATCACTTAATCTAATGAATGTCTTCTTATTTGTACAGTGTTCAAGTGATGAATTTTTTTTATATACTAAGTTGGTATCCGATCAGCTCTTTTCCACCTCAATTTCTACGGTGAACTTATGAGGACAATCATTAACAAATTAAAAGCCGAATTAATCAACGGCCAGGCCAACTGAGCCTAAGATTGCTGTCATCTGAAAAACATCATTATTATCGTCAGTCTTGACCGTCTAAGCGGTCATTCCCAATGTAACATGTGGTACTCATTGTCGATGCACCTCACTTTCAACCAATTGGAGACCAGCAATGACCACCTGTACCTAGGTACCATAATGGCTTGTTTGATCGACCTCGACTAATCAATCAAACAATTTAAAACTGGATGTTGGCAAGTACTTCTAGAACAATGTTGGAGCTAGTATGACCTTGGACGGCCATATTGCCCATTGTAAAGACCTATAAGTAGGGCCAATGGTCCCCACTCCCCCAAAGGACCGAGCATAGTGTATTAAAAAATATATATAGGGAAAAATTTACATATATTTTATGACCAATAAATAATATGTGACCTAAAATTTTGAATTTTTGCTTATAAAATTTGTTATTTGTGATTGATAAATAAATTGTGATATATATTTTTTTTTATTTGTGACCGTGAAATAATATGTGATCAATAAATAAGTTGTAACCTATAAGCATGTACATGTGAGTACGGTTAATTATATAATTGTGACATTAATATATTTAATTAATAAAATATTTTTAAGTATTTATTTATCACCCGAACTTTAGATTTGAAAATTGAGTTGGTCATAGTTAATACTTGAGTTGTGAATTTTTCCCTTAACTTTAAAGAGAAATATGAACTTTTGTAGTACTATATCCTGTGTTATTACTCGTTATCAAACATGCTCGTGAAAGATTTCTATTCATCATTCCATTTATTTTTTTTACCAGTTGGGAATAATCTTGTCTATTTCAACAATTTTCACGATTATTGGGCTACTCAATACTAAATATATTTCCACTTCAATTATATTTTTGACTGCGTACAAGATAATCCACAAGTTTGTGGGAGAATTTGTGCACTTGATAAAACAAGTCGCACGGGATCTACGTAGTCTCAAGTACAATAGATCGACCTATATTCAATGTTCATAAAAGGAAAGTTGCGCAGATCAAATAATATTTATCGAAAGGAAAAACAACACTTGAAAAATGAGTTCATGAGGTTCCAGAGACTTCAAACACTTGTGTCGAGATTCGAACCATTGACCTAAATATGAAAGTGTGCTTCCAACAATTGTTAAAGTCGGGTTTTTGGTTTTGACACTTCTATTAATTGGAGACAATGGATAGATGGTTGACACTTGGCGCCTTTCTTATTGTTGGATGAAGTTCTAGAGACTTCTAGCTATATCTTGTGCGAGACTTTTGGTTGATACATTCAGTCCATTATTCTGGCTTTTGGGTTCTCGCGTCTACTCTCCTCCTTTAGAGAGAAAATCTCATTCTTGCCTAGGGTTTACATTTTTGAGTGTTTAATAGTGTAAATCTGTGTAAATCTCTTAGATTTGCTTCTGATTGTTGAGAAGCAATGTTTCTCTAAGTGTTGGGTGATCTGAATCTTTGCAATTCAAGTGGTTTGTGAGGTGCTTGGTAGAACTTTTGTGATCTAGCCAGATTTGTGCCTTGAGGGTGTTTTTGATCCAAAGCTGGTGTAAAAGATAAGTCTCTGTGACTTCGATCTGTATTCTTGGACTGTTTGTAATTGTTGGCTGCCATATCTTTGACTATTAGTGCAACCAAGCAATATCCTATTATTTGGATGCTCAACGGGGGATGTAGGCGTTAATAGGGTCGTCGAACCTCCGGGGCTTAGGCCAAAAGAAATCTTGTGTTCAATCTTTTAATTTCTACGATTTAATTTATGTTTTGAGATTGATTCTTTAGATCCTGTTTTAATATCGTGTGTATTGTGCCTTTTCAGTGGTATCAGAGCCTTGACTGAAGGAACACGATACCTGGATCTTCGCAGAAAGGGTAAAAGAACAAGATACCTGGATCTTTGTAAAAAAGGGACTCGATCTATTGTAGATAAAAAAGGATCAAAAAAATTTGGACTGCTGAAAAACACATTAAGAGAATTCGAGTTTTTTGCTAACTCGCTGGGTGAGATCTTTGCTTTTTATTTCTGTACAAGCTTTTAATTTTTCTAGGGTTTCTTGATCATACCCTTAATTTACCAAAGCACCATTGAAACCCTCTTGAGACTAATCTTTGTCCAGTGGCTCCTGCAAGGCTCCTGGAATCTGAGATAAATCAAGTTTGTGTGTGTTTTTGGGGAACATTGCTGGAGTGATCTGTGAAACATAGCTTGCGCTCTCTGCTGTGCTCTTTAATTGTGCTTCCCTTGCATGTCTTTAATGATCTTTTGATTAAATCGTGAAATCTTGTATTGCTAAGTGTGCTACTGTGATTTCTTGAGCTGTTGGAATTGATATAAGTCTTTGATTGTAAGTGCTACTGTTCTGTGACC
>CAIGRF010232731.1:10665-24176 GCA_903798235.1 Fraxinus ornus | reverse complement strand
TAAGTGAAAATTGAATGTTTCCTTCAAATAAATACATTGCAAAAATATTAGAAGTTTTAAATTTATATGGTTGTCTACCGAAGGTCGAGAATGAGCTGCTTAACTTTTAAAAGTAGGCGGTAGACAGCCCAAAGTTAGTGTTTCAAATTCCACCGAGTCAATTTTGTATTTTGGAATTTGCTCAGCTATGATTGGTGCTGCTATTTTCTTTGCCATCTTGCAAATTGCCTGAGGACCTATACTCGTCAATACACAATTCAAAAAAGGAAGAGTTACGAAAAAAGCATACAAGCAAACAAACCTTCTCCAAATATGGCCACATAAGTTAATTTGTTGAGCCAATCAACCTGCAAGAGAAAAAATAAGACCAAGAATAATTATCCTGTTAAAATTATGCAATAAAGTAAAGAAAAATAATAATTTACCCGATCATAATCTGGATTTTTTATCCAAATGGGTATCTCTGGGAGCAGTCGCTGGAGACTCTTAAAATCTTGCTCAACTAAGGGATGAACATGGGATCCTAAATAGAGCACATTTAAGTGAATGAACATAAACTCGTCTATATTCGTTCTTCAATAATAGAGGGGCAGATAGTAAGCCATTTCTATTTTCCCTTTTACCTTATTGATGATAGTAGAATTTTCATCATTTCATTAAACTCATCACAAGTTATATCCACTCAAAGTAGTGACTGTAATTCAACATGGAAGATTTGGAGGAAAGTTTTGAGGTCTGACAGTTAAATATTGCATGTACATAAATGCAATCACTTCTCAATAACATGAAATGAACGTGGGAAAAAAATCAAATTATTTCATTAAATATTCAGTACTAACATGACCACTAGAAACAATTGTATAGACAACAATTGTGAAACTAAGGACAGATAAAATTAGGAGCAAGAATTTTGATTACAGGGTACTCCTTACTTTCTAAATATTATATTCGAACCGTTTAATAATCCAAGTATTATCAGAAATACGAGCGCTCAAGTTGTAGCAGAACCTTCATCATAATCCAAAGTGTTCAGACAATATACAATAAGAATATTTAAAAAATAAAGATAAAATATCATTAGTGTGAATTTAGTTGTAGTGTCTAACTTTAACAGATTTAGACAGAGAAATAAAGCTATATGGAACTTCATGTCTAATTTAATAGCTATGAAATGCACATTTGGACAATGAATAACACATTATCGTGATTCACCTGAGTTTAATTAAAGGTCAACCGAGAAAATTAGTTCAAGTGTTATTGAATCGTTTACTTAATTGAAATTGTCTACTAAACTTTGATTAGTTTCCTTCAATTACAGTGCAATAAAATGTTTAAATAATAAAGAGTTTTGGCAAAAGCAAAAAACACCCTTGTGTTGATAGTTTTAATAGTTCAAGTTGATAGTTTTAATAGTTCAAGCAGATGTGTAAACCAATAAATAGTCCATTGTTCTCGAACTTTAGTTCTGAGTTTTCTTTTTTTCTCAAATGGCGACAGGTCTGAATTCCAAGGAAGGTGTAGTCGGGGTTAACTACAATTTCTCAAGAGAAGTCTTGAAATTTCACCCTCCCTTTAGACCAATATACAGAAATGCTGCCTAAAATTGCAAACCCATCAGTAATTCCCACGTTATCAAACTCCAATGTTGTATCGAAGAACAAATAACAAGTAGCAGAAGGGGAAAAAAAAAGGAAAGAACTTCAGATAAAGATAATTCTCAGAAAGATCAAATGTAACATAATATATAGAATCATGTAAACAATGATGCAGGAAAAAGAAAACTGACCTTGACATCAATTGGTTGGGTGTAGATGAACATGAAATACCCAATTGAGGCCCCGAATTCGAACCCGAAAACACCTAAAATTGTACTTACTATACCCATCTATAATTTAAACCTCGGTTCACCAGCTCCCAAAAGCATAGCACGAAGTGAGAAGAGAGAAATCAAAATACACGTTATATGAGAGAGATATTTTGGGTAGCTACATTAAATGGCTGTGTAAATGGACAGTGAATAGCTGTAAAGCACTGAATGAATAGTAGATAACCAGTTCTACTGCAGTACGGAACCAATTTGAAACCAGCCAAGTGTGAAATGGAGGGGACAAAAATGAACGGTAAATGTGAGATCCTCTCTTTTAAGGTAGTAGAGGTAGATATGTAATGTAACAATGTACCTAATCCTAGAAAGCAATAAAGCTTCTTGTTGTAAACAAATAAACAACATTGCAGAATTATCAAGAATACTCAATTGAGATGCAAATAAACTAAATTTGCTGCATATTGAGGCAAAAGTATTATTCACATCTTCTATTTTGCAAATGACGCTCAGATAAATAAGCAAATTAACGCATATCTAAGAAGATTACAGTGAAGTAAGATACTGAAAAGATGAAGAAGGGAGACATAGGTCGTGTGTCCATGCAGGATGGAAACATGGGTGTCTCCGTGGCTGACGGAGACACCACCGTGTCTCCGTCTCGCACGGAGATACGGGGTGTCTCCGTGGCTGGCGGAGACACGGACCGTGTCTCCGTTCCCCACGGAGGCACGCCATGTCTCTGTGCGAAACACTGACTGTATATGGAGACACTAACAATGTCTTCTTTGCTGTAAATTGAAATGAAAATCAGCATACCTTTGAGGTGGTGGTGGTGGTGGTAATTTTGGTCTAACTTGAGGATGGATGAATTGAGTTGGGGATGGATGAATGTAGTTGGTAGTGTGAATTGAATGGGTGATTGTAGATGTAAATGAATTAGTTGAATATTGAAAGAGTGAAAGAGTGAATGTTCGGGAAAGGAAGCAAAAGAGGAGAAAAAGAAAAGGGAAGGATTGGACAGTTGGTATATCTTGCGAAAACGAAGAAGAAAATGGAAAAAAAAAATTACAATCGAGGCAAGAAGAAGAATAGACATCACACTCACCTCAGCCTGAAGCACAACCCAACAGATCACCACAAGAAAGTCTTCGGGAAAGAAAGCAAAAGAGGAGAAAAAGAAAAGGGAAGGATTGGGTCAGGCGAAAACGAAGAAGAAAGTGGGGGAGGAAAAAAAAGAGAGAGAATTAGGACGATAGCAAACAGCGACACGTGGAGCCAGCTCTCTAGCCTCTTTTATATTGTAGTGATGTAATATCATTATGCTATTAAAAAAGGAAAATGACTTAAAAGCATGTAACCTACACACCAATTCAGCGCGTACATCTCTATCTCTATCTCTTTTGTCTCTGTATATAATGTATGTATCACCCTCGCGATCTTTATACGCTCTCCACCACCTAAACCCTGAATTAAGCGTTGAATTGAACCCTAGCCGGTGGTCTTCTTCCTTGTAATGGCTGATCCGACGGTGGTCGCCGACCATCCGGCGCCCGTTACCGGTGCTAATGATTTTGATTCCGGCCTTTCTATGCCACCCCTTGATCCTTCGTTCTTTTCCGAGCACCTGGCCTCACCCTATAACAACGATAACAACCGAAACGACGACGTCTTAGACATTGATTTCGATTTCTCCTTCGACGATCTGTATCTTCCTTCATCCGACCTCGATGATCTCTTCATAAATCCCGTCGCCGACCCGTTTCAAGTTGAACCTGAATCGTTTAACAGCCAACCGGGATCCGGGACGGACCTGGAAAATCCATACAGTGTTTTCAAGTCAACCTCGATGGAATTACGTCATCTTTGTGATGGCGTTAATGGGGACTTCTCCGGTGATCAGAGCTTGAATGGGTCTGGGGTTTCGAATTCTGAGTTGCTGGCTGTGGAGTCTGCTCAAATTTCTGGTTTCCTTAACGTGCCGTCCCCGGAGTCGAATGGATCGAATCGTCGGACCTCGGAGAATTCAGGTGGCGGCGTGAAGGGTTTGAATAGTCTTTCGCCTGAATCCCCAGGTTCGGAGAATTGTGGCTCGAATGTCTCGTTGGAGTCTAATAATTGTGCCCAATCGGTAAATGTTTCTCCTAATTTTGACGGTAGTTCAATTGTTGATCAGAAGATTAAATTAGATAAATTAGCCTATGTTGATGTCAGTAATTCTGTGTTGAAGAGGAAAAAAGAGAGTGAAGATTCAACTAATACTAATATCGAGTCAAGAATTAATAAATATAGGAAATCTAGCAACAGTGTTGAAAATAGTAATACCAATGGCTGTGAGTTGAGTGATGAGGATGAGAAAAGGAAGGCAAGGTTGATGAGGAATAGAGAGAGTGCACAATTGTCAAGGCAAAGAAAGAAGCACCACGTTGAGGAGTTGGAGGACAAGTTGAGGTTGATGAACTCGACAATTCAAGATTTGAACGCGAAGATTTCATACTTCATGGCAGAAAATGCGACTTTAAGGCAGCAATTGGGTGGTGGCACTGGCACGGTCCTGCCTCCCCCAATGGCACCACCACCTCCCGGAGTGTACCCACATCAAGCAATGATGTATCCGTGGATGCAGTATCCCCCACCTTATGTGATGAAACCACATGGGTCACAGCCATTGGTGCCTATCCCAAGGTTGAAATCGCAACAGCCCGTGGCAGCACCAAAGCCAAGTAAGAAGGTTGATAAGAAGAAGAATGATGGGGTGAAAACTAAGAAGGTTGCTGGTGTTAGTTTCCTGGGATTGCTCTTTTTTATAATGTTGTTTGGTGGGTTGGTGCCAATGGTGAATGTAAGGTATGGTGGAGTGACGGAGTCATTTACGGGTGGAGACACTTATGCTGAGGGTGGGTTTTATGAGAAGCATCGTGGAAGGGTTTTGATAGTTAATGGAACCGAAAATGGTGAGAAATACGGTGATGGGAGAGATTTTAATTGTACTAAGAGTTGTGGTTGGAGAGGTCACAGTGGTGGGGGGCAAAGTGCGGATGAATTCGCTCGTGTGGGCAATGGGAATGATCCTCTCGTGGCATCTTTGTATGTTCCCAGGAATGATAAGCTTGTCAAGATTGACGGGAACTTGATTATTCATTCTGTTTTGGCGAGCGAGAAAGCCATGGCTACGCATAAAGATGACAGAGCCAAGACAGGTGGCGAGACTGGCCTGGCTGTTCCCCGAGATTTGGCTCCTGCTATTCCTGTTCCTGGTGTTGGAAGAAATGGTGGAAGACTTCCTCACTTGAGAGCTCTGGATTCCAGTTCTGCAGACAGAGATCTAAAGTCTAAAGCAGCTGATGGCAGGGTTCAACAGTGGTTCCGTGAAGGCCTTGCTGGTAAGCATTTTTCATTGTTACATTTCATGCTGTCTTTTTGATATATTAGCTATCTTGGCAGACGTCATTTATCTGCATAGATAGATGGTAGATATGAGTTATGATAAAGGCTTTGCAATCTTCATGCTTGATCAACTTGCTCCTGCTTTTGCTTGCATTGTTTTAAGATATTTCAACTGCCTCATGCCTACTGGGGACTGTATTTGATCGGGCCACTGTTTTGTATAATTTGAATCTCTTTCTGGGCGTTGGCGCTGATGGCTTACTTTCCATCGCATTAAAAGTGATGCCAATTTCGTTGTTCAAACACCATTTCTAGTTCTGGAATAATATCACTGTTTTTCTGTTTATTAAAAGTAAATGAGGTTGAATAATCATGAAAAAAACGGCAGTACACATTTCTATAGCCTTTGCTATGTACGACTCAAATTGGCATCTGTGCATGTTCATGCAGTTCTGGTCTGATACGTGTAGTTCCCAAATTGTAATGCTTTGTTGATTTCCTTCGCGCAGGGCCAATGTTAAGTTCTGGAATGTGTACTGAAGTGTTCCAGTTTGACATTTCATCAGCTTCTGCATCTGGAGCCTTAGTTAGAGCTACTGTGGGGAATATTACTGCAGAAGCCAAAAAGATTCAGAATTCTACGTACCACCGCAAGGGAAGGAATAGAAGAATCCTCCGCAGTCGCAGTATTCCCATTCCCCTTTCTGGAACCTCTCATAACATTTCTAAAGAACATGCAGAAAGGAATTCACAGAAAGAGAATTTGAATGGAAACAATTCAATTTCTTCAATGGTAGTTTCTGTGCTTTTTGATCCTAGGGAGGCAGGTGATGTTGAAGGGGATGGCATGATGGGAGTGAAGCCCCTCTCTCGGATTTTCGTTGTTGTACTAATTGACAGTGTCAAGTATGTAACATATTCGTGCATGCTTCCTTTTAAGGGTTCGGGTCCTCATCTAGTGAGTACCTAGGAATGAGATGCGGACAAAGGCCGGATGTATCTCTTGAAAAAGTTTTGTAGATATCCTCTTTAGAGCTTAGTTACATAACTTATATATGCCTATGTAAGGATAACTTTGGATATCCTCCTTGTGTGTATTGATACATTGTTTTATGGTCATTCATATGCAGTAATATTAAATTTATAGCTTCTAGTATGTTTGTATTGTATATTCTATTTGGTTGTAATATTTATATTGCCGAGAGAAATCAATAATGTGCTTCACCTTCACTGTCAAAGTTATTGCATCAGGTGTAGTCGAATTTTACCATATCGAAGAAGAGAATACCGTGTATTTTGGGTTCGTGTGTCTCTCTCTTTTCTCCAACTATGATACACAGAATGGAGGTTCGTCCTAATACCATTCTTACAAGAGGAAAATATTAAAGTGATCTAATACATGTGTCGAGGGGGAAAAGTGTAGATGCTTCACACACGTATCATAATGTTCATCTAGCATATTTCGTTCAACCTGTGATGATAGTGAAATATTATGTAATTACGAGAATTGGTAATTAGTGAATTAGAGATGGGAGGATTCAATACCACTCTGTCGTGAAAATTATAGCCAAACCCTAGCTGAGTCTATTGTTCGATTGATGGATGCAGTATAATAGAATAAATGCATGAGTCAAGCATGGTACTGTTTATAATTATCTACATCCACAATTCATAATAATTATATACGCCAACCAAGCAGTCTCCTAAGAGTACTAACGCAAGTCATTTTGACTATCACATATGATAAAGTAAACCCTCCTTTCTTAGTTGTTGTAGAATTAGAAGGAAACCTACGCTTCCAATCGAAGCATATAGATCCATAAATAGATATGTATTCATGAAAACTACAGTTTGTCCTCTAGTTACAACTAGTTTATATCACCATGACGTGTTTAGGATACTCCATACAAATCAAAAGTTAAATTTCTCGTTCCACAGTGAATCAAACTTCAAAGGAATCAAGTATAGCTTTCAAAGTTTTCTGTGATGACGGCCACTGCTTGTCATTAGCGCTTGCCACAAAGAGGATGACCGTGTTTCCCTTTGCTGTTGCCTTAGCAAGATTGTGTGATCCCGTGAGAGCATATGGAGTCTCTAGAATGTATTTATAGTACTGCATACACAAAAACAGAATATTAGCCTTTGAGCAGGAGAAAAGAGAATAGGTAAGAGCATTGATTTGAAAAAATAGGACCATACGAAGAACTAAAGATTAGAAAATCTTACAGTTTGATCACCGTGTTTCTCAACAGAAGTCTCGAGGAGTTCATCTGGGTCAAATGTATTTCCCGTAACAAAAGGTCCAAGGGAAGCAATGAGCTTATCAGGACTCCCAATGTCTTCAATTGTCGCATTGGGTTTGTTTGTCAGGCGTATCAAAGGAGAGGCTACCACCTGAATTTTTCCCTGTTTTTCATCTTCAAATTTTACTTCAACCCAAGGCTCTGCACACTTGGGTTGGCAATAATTTCCCGATAGTATGTTGGCCACGCGTAGTTGTTTCCAAGTTGGTGGAAGGATAAACTGGTATGGCTGTACATTTCCTGCAGACAACTAGATTCAGAGTTTCATAAGCATATAGAAAAGGAACACCCAATTCATGAAGACTTAGCATATAGAATCCTTGGTTACCAGTCTTTTCGATTTATTGCTAGCTACTCGAAGATCTAAAGCAATTAGATTTTTAGAAGCTGCATGCTGCGTTAGTTTTGGTCTATCCCTCCCTCTCATGACATGTTCTGCGGAGAATGCTTTGCTCTAATGAAGAGGAGCCTCTTTAGTACCTTTTCATACACAAATTTTGCAGCCCTCTGATACTAGTTTTTGAATTAACCGATCAACAGGAAATGGAGCTCAATCCTCCGTTTTTATATCAGAACTTATCACAGAAAATCTCAAAATTTCAACATGCAAATCCTAGATAAATGCAAGTTCCCAACATGCATAGGATATCATTCATTAGAGATATAACCCCATTTGCAGATAGTTATGTAGTCGATACCTAAAATCATAAAATCTCGTAAACCGGAATGCTAATTCTGCATGGACTTTAGCTGATGAAATTATTAAGCATCGGTTCGTGACATAATGCTGATATTATAAGATGCATTCCATAAGCAAAGAATATGACAAACTAAAAGTTATCCACTTTTCCTTTCCCTCATCGAGAGAGAAGGACCATTCAGATCTTTCACCGATACTTCCAAGTGCTTTCATCTCTCCTAAAAGCACAGTTTGAGTTTCCTACTTTAAAGAATCTCTATGATATCCAATAATGCTTCAAAGATTGTCCCCCATATATTTTCAATATCTGATCTAGGAATTTGTGACAATCAGTCTAATATTAGACATTTGAGTCATAACCATATCGCCATTTTCTTTTTTCATAAAATGGAATTATTAGCCAAATAGAAGAAATACGATAGATGATGTAACACTAGCAATCGTCAGCAACCTCAATGAAAGGATGGATGAAACATGTTTAGACATGCTAGAATAATTTTTTGAACTTCTCTGAAATACTTAATCTTGGAAGATGAGGAGGATATATCCCAAAGGTTTCTGTTGGTAATATGATTATTAGTGAAAGTACAGGGATAAACGACATCCATTTATTGCATTTTCAAGTTACTTGACATGAAAGTATATGTTTCAAACATGTATAATATTGATTGCCATGAACTGTCACTACTAAAAAGTAACAACTGATAAAAGAAAAGATCATACTTAAAACTGAGTGGTACTGTGAAAGTCAACCCAGCTTAAATGTTTTTCCCAATAGGAAATTGGAAATTATAAATTGGTGTTTTACGAATTCTATAATTTCTATAGATATACTATAATTGTTAGGTATGGTAGTTTCTTTGAGTAGCAGCAAATACACCTATAACAAACTGAGTCTTGTTCCCAATAAATTTGGAGTTGGTAAATGAATCCTTCTTCACCAGTACTCCGTATTGTTAGATCTAGTGGAATCTCCAAAGCAACAAGTCTCTTTAACTCCATGCAAACCATGTCCCAACCACCTAATACAGTCCTTCCCTTCGGAGTATAATAGGATCATCTTATCATACAGAATTCCTGTAGCACTTCTCCATTTCATCCAACCCTCTATAATCTTATGCATTATATCCTCTTCATTCCTCCTCCAATTAATAATCGACCCCTAAATCCTAAACCAGTCACTTTTGCGGACAACACTCATAGCATGTATTTTGTCTTGGTTCTTGTCAGCTTAAACCTTTAGATTTCAAAGTATTCCTCCAAAATTCGAACTAGAGATTTAACATACTCTCAGTCTCCACTAACTTGGTAGTTTTAAATGTTAATGTTAACCAAAATGATGGTTTTTAATTGTTTATTGACATCACCACTTTACAACGAACAATGAGTCCAAAGAAAAAATGGCGTATAAAAGGCACCACTTTACAGTAGAACTTAATGAAAATGTACACAATTTCCATAGTATGCCCATTGGATTCCTCTTCATAATAAACGTATGCAATTTTTACAAATGAATCACAATGAGACTTGATTTCAAGACCACGCCACTTAAATCACAAAATTAACATAGAATTGCAAGAATATGTACAGACAACACAAGTAAACATATTTCGATCAATTATCAATATGATACAAATATTACCTGCACGAAGAGCAGGGGTATCTTTAGGGGTGGCTTTGAAGAGAACGAAAGAAGGGTCGACCGGTGACTTAGGGAGGTAAGATCCCACTTCAATTTCCTTTGCTTGAGAAGGTGGAGGTGGAGATATCACTAGTGGCACTAAAGCAAGCGATCCATTCAAGAATTGTCTTCTTGAAATAGAGGTCAATTCTTTGGAACTTTGACGGGGATTTAGAGTAAGTTTAGAAGAATTTGAGTATATAAATACGGGTTTTGAAGTTGGAGTTGTGGCGGAGAAAATGGTGTAGACTGGTGGCGCTGAAGCTGCTGCCATTATTTTGAGATTGAGAGTGAATGAGAGAGTGGGATTTTGTGATTTAAAGAGGTGGTTAAGACAGTTGGGCAGCTGCTTTTGTTATCCACGTTTTGGATGAGGTTTGCTTTGGGATAGGCCTCTTCCCCAGGTGAGTTAAATTCAGGGACGGACACATCACCCGACGAGCCCCCGCGGCCGCTCGTGCTAGATTCGTCAAGAACCTTTTTTTTTTTTACAATAAATAAATTTTTTAGCTTATATAATTATTATTTCATTTTATTTTCAAATGCCTCCTTCAGTTGAGTTCGTTAGAGTTTGCAATTTTTATGAGATGTTTCTGGTTCGATTCCCTAATTTGTAATTCATATATTTTTAGTTCTCCAATTTTTACCAAAATTAATGACAATAGAGAGAGGGGTCGAACTCATAACTATCCTTAAAGATTATTGAAATTTTTACCATTAGGACATTTGCTAAGTTTGATATATATATATATAGTTTTAAATATTAATAAACGATATCGCCCTTATGATCGCTGATTGTCGATGTTAATCGATCAATATCCGCTTGGGTTGAACTTCAATGTTCGGTCCGCCCCTGGTTAAATTAACATTCAGGGTCCGTTTGATTGTAAGGTAGAAAATGGGTGGAAAGAAAATGTTTTACAGGTAAAAGATTTTCCTAAAAATTGTCTTAATGAGAATTGTAATTAATTGTGTTTGATTGATATAATTTTCTATGAAAAATGTTGAAAGTTTGGTATCCGTTTGGTTTCGTTTTTTATGGAAATTGTCCATTAAAGTGATATTGTTTTCTACCATTGGTTCTAAAATTTGTTCCAATTGGCAAAAAAAAAAAATTAAAATTTAACCATACCGAATACTATTCGTTTGACTTTGTTTTGCATGGAAATTGTCAATAAAAGTAAAAAAAATTTTACCATTGCATCTATAATTATTTCCAATTGCAAAAAAAAAATCTGAAAAATGTTTACCCACCAAAACATCAAGGGTTTATTTTCCTCAAAAATGTGGAAAATTTGTAAAGTTAGAAAACATTTTTCTGGAAAAATTTTGTCTATCAAACATTACAAAAGTTGGAAAATGAAAAATTCTGCACATCAAACGGAGCCTTATATTTCATTTTTTTCAACTTTTCAAGTCAAGTGACTTAATCGCGACTTCGTTCATGGACACTAACTATTTTAGTTTGGAACTTAGAACATGAATCGAGTGGTTAGTGTGATTGCGAATTCATGCCCAACTCAAGTTGTTCAACATGATTGTCATAAGTTATTTGGCATGTACTATTAATTGTACTTGCATTATGAGAAAGTATTATTGTTGTATTTTACCTAAGTCCTATATTTTTGTTTATGTAGAGTTTGCTATCCATGTAAGTGAAAGGTTTGTTGAGGCCTGAGGGGCTTTACGTTTGGGTGAGAGGAACTCTTGAAGGCCATTCAAACTATTCGTGTCAAGTAGTACGTTTACGTTTTCTATTATAAAAATAAAGACATAGGAAGGATAATAACCATAAAAACTCATAAAACATATGAGCTACCATTTCACGAGTTGGATCTTAACTACTATTGCACACAAAAGTACCGAAGGCAAAATCAATCATTGAAATGAAAGCAAGAAATTAATGAATTATTGTAATGATTGTTGCATTATAACTGTGGATTTCGACTTTGCTTCAAGTAAGAATGTCCGCTATAAAATCCAATAGAACAGCAGGAATCATATTAATTGTAGCTGTACTTTACATTAAAAAAATATCGAAAACGATACCCATAGAAATCTCAAAACTAAAGAAAAACACCAGAAAAGGTTAAGATTACCCAAAAAAGGAAGATTCAAGTTCAACCCACATTTTCTTGAGTAAAGGAAAGAGAATTCTGGGCTTCTCAGCGTCTGATAACCATAAGAATCAAGATTCTGCTCTTTCAGGTAAAAGAGTGATCTTTTATAACTTTTCTTGAATTTTTCGATTCACAAATTTATTTCTTGATGATTGTGCTGCTTGTATATTTCTATTTATATGCTGAACCCTTTTATGTATACAATCTTCTATTTTTCTGTATTTAGTTTAATAGAGTTTTTCTTGATGAAAATGATTGATAGACTTTATCAACGAAAACCCATCATTTTTCCCCCTATTTTCTGGATATTATATTTAAGAAGAAAACGGATCTAAAAATGGGCACCCAAAATTTTCTGAAAATAGGTGCTTGAAGCTTCTTTCCATAACGGGTTTTTCTGTATCACCATTTCTTGTAGTTATTATTGTTGCTCAACGAAACCCTACATCAATCTGGGTAAATTTTTGCTTATACACTTGCATTCGTTTTTTTAAAAACTGGGGATATACATTTTTAAGCAGGTATGTGTTTTCGTTTTTGATGTTGAGAATCTTGGTTATGTTAGGAGTGTTAATTTACTGAAGTATCTTGCCTTTGACTAACACAGGGGTTTTGATTAGAAAAATGAGTGCTAAAATGAAGATGAGACCAGCAGTGGAGAATGGAGAGGCAGGCGAGACTTTGTTCTAAGTATTATGGTCAGTAATGGGGAGGATTTGGGACCTATGGTCCAACTTGCTTTTGAGACGGGGAAGCCGGAAGCCCTTATGCAACATCTTAAGAATGTAGTGAGAAAAAAAGAAGTTGAAATTGAGGAACTTTGCAATCTCCATTATGAGGATTTTATACTTGCTGTTGATGAGCTTCGTGGTGTCTTAGTTGATGCAGAAGAGTTGAAAAGTGAGCTTGCAAGTGAGAATTTTAGGTTACAAGAGGTTGGGAGCGTCCTACTTGTAAAACTTGAAGAGCTTCTCAAATCTTATTTGATTAAGAAGGATGTTACTGAAGCTAATATATGTTAAAGAACTGTGTTTTCGCTTTGGATCTTTGTTTGAAGTGTAATAAAAATATTTCAGAAGGTCGGTTTTACCTGGCTTTAAAAGCTGTTGATCAGATTGAGGAAAATTATTTGCAGAATATTCCTGTGAAGGCACTCAAGATGCTTATTGAGAAGAGAATGTCGTTGATAAAGTCACACATTGAGAAGAAGGTATGCAGTGAGGTTAATGAATAGTTAGTTCACACAAGGAGCAGTGCGAAGGATATTGGGAAAACTGCTATAGGGTATGCTGCATCTGCCCGTCAGAGGGATGAGGATACGCTGGCTTGTCAAAGGAAAGCTGAGGAACAAAGTTGTTTGGTTTTAGGAGATTTCGCTTGCACATTAGATGTTGAAGAAATTGATGAAAATTCTGTTCTAAAATTTGACCTCACACCTCTTTATCGGGCATATCACATTCACACTCGTCTTGGAATTCAAGAGCAGTTTCGTGACTAT
>CAIGRF010232731.1:0-10112 GCA_903798235.1 Fraxinus ornus | reverse complement strand
TCTCTCAAATAATGCAGATTGCTGCCAACATAGCTGTTTTGGAAAGGGAATGTGATTATTTTCTTCAGCATGCTGCCCAACAATGTGGGATTCCTGTCAGATCAGTTGATAGTCGTCAAGGTAGCTTAACAGCCAAGATTGTACTTAAAACTTCAAGGGATGCTGCTTATCTTGCTCTGTTGGGTCTTGTAAACTCCAAGTTAGATGAGTTTATGTCACTCACAGAAAATGTAAATTGGACTTCTGATGATGTACCCCAGCAGGCAAATGAGTACGTTAACGAGGTTGTTATATATCTTGACACGCTTATATCCACTGTGCAACAAATTTTGCCTTTGGATGCTTTATATAAAGTTGGGATTGACGCTCTTAAGCATATTTCTAACTCTATTCTGGGAGCTTTTCTCAGTGATAGTGTAAAGAGGTTTAATGCAAATGCAGTCATGAGCATCAACCATGACCTAAAGGCATTGGAATCTTTTGCCGATGAGAAGTTTCACGGTACTGGATTGCATGAGATACACCGTGAAGGGAGCTTCCGAGGTTGCTTGCTAGAAGCCAGACAATTGGTAAACCTTCTCTTGAGCAGTCAGCCTGAAAACTTTATGAATCCCGTGATAAGGGAGAAGAACTACAATTGTATGGACTATGAAAAGGTGGCTACTATATGTGACAAGTTCAAAGATTCGCCTGATAGGCTTTTTTGGAAGTCTTTCAAGAGGAAACTCAAAGCAAAGTAGCCAAAAAAGGTCCATGAACTTGCTAAAGAAAAGACTGAAGGATTTCAACTAAGAGAGCTCGGAAACTTTATGGCATAGAAGTAACTAGAAACATCTATTCTTTTACCTTTCTAAGATAATGTGGATTCATTCTTTTTAAAAGTCTTTCTCCTAATAAAATAGTTTGGAATGTGCTCAATTTTTTACTTGAGTCCTCTTACTAAATTGGCACACTTTGTTGCTCTCTCAGATGTTATGAATAGTCTGGACATACGAGTTAGGTATTTTCAAGCATTAAAGTTTCAACTTTTTGGTGACACTGGAATTAATCTGCAAGCAAGATGAATAATTTTTGTTTGCTGTATGTAGTAATTAGTGTGTGCAACTAATTTTGTATAGAACACATGCAATTCTCCTATCTTGTTTGCCTTCTTTTATATTTCAGTCATCAGTAATTTGTCATTAATCTATTCTCTTCAATCGTTTTAAAGGAGCTAGCATTTAATTCCCTTGAACTATTTTCCTTCTCTCAGGCACCGGTCAGTTTTGACATGGTTGGGGCACATTGTATGATGTAGATGGTATTATGTAGCTTTTCTAGATATTATGATGACTAGACCATTGAATTTACGAGCAAACTAATCTTGAAATTTGTATGCTCAATTTTTTTGAGTCTTAATCGGATCAAATTGCTCGTTGGAGCTTAATGAGCTCTGAGACGATGTTGGGTTCCATTTTCAAAGATCAACTTTATTAAGAGATGTAACCCAAAATCTTATAAGTTGGTCCATATTTTCATTTTCATTCGACGTGAGATTTTATCCCTTAACATAAATAACAATGATAATTTTTTTGATCCAGATTTTTTCACATATATGAATGCCTGTATATTGTAATTGATGAGTTTGTTCTATCTTTTTTTATGTGTACATATCTTTGTAGGTGTATGTGTAGGTGTATCAATTGAAATTGTAATTATTGGAATATAGGAGGGTCTGATATCAGTATTACATTCCAAACAGGTTGAGATGCACACTATTTTCCAAGTAGAAAAAATTATGTACATGTTGTATGACTAAAGTATAATGTGTCACGCTTCTTTAATTTTGCCAGTTCATTTGATTAAAAAATATCCATGAAACAATGCTTACTGGTCTTCTGGAGCCCTTCAATAAATTCAATCAAATATTTGAAAGGATTTGATTTTATGCAATGATCTACCATTATTGTTGGATATGAAACCTTAGACAAAATTACAATTACCATAGTGTGCTATAAGTGGGAGTCCCTGTTTCAAATCAAATGTCATCCACCAATAGTGAGGTTAAATGGATATTTCTAAAGTCTAATTTAACAGTTAACATTTTCAAATCTTTTTGTCTTTAGTCCAATTAGTACATGTTTGATACGTAATATTGGATTCGACTAGACTACACAGTATAATGAACAAGGAACTAGATTTTAACTTCTTCTTTTTTATACTATTCATTTCTATCTAGCCCTCCCTACCAAATATGACATCTTCCATATTACTTTGCGTAGAGACAAAGCATTGACGATGAAGTCTTCATATTCTACAGCTGCAAAGATGAGTGTAACTTACTAGGTTAGATATGAGTCATGAATCTTAAAGTTTTCATGCAAAAAACCTATTGAGAATAGAATGAAAGATCAAAATTTGGAGATTTCTAATAACCATCTTAAATCACACAGATAGATGAGTCTCGTGGCACACTTACTATGTTCATTGCTTCCCGGCAAGAAGCTGTTGAGGATCATTTCTTACGCACTCTTAACTTTTGCTTGTTGGTGGATGTTTCTGGTGGCAGTAAGAATCGCTTTATATGGATGTTCAGTATGTCTGAAGTTCTCTTTAATAAGTGTCATTCCTTGTTTATATGTTAGAATTTCCCGTTGTTCTAATAGAGTTATGAGTTTAAGGCCGTATTTGTTGTGCCAATGTATATTTCTTGTTCACATCTATTTTAGCATATTCGTTAAGACAAATTTGAACTTGCTACCATCCTTTGACAACCTTCGATAAAATTGAAACGATACAAAAGATTAACATTATTTTTGCACCAGACGGCATGCACAAATAGAGAAATAGTCCAAATTTGAACCTGCAACTAATATGCAGGATACAAGCTTTAAACAAACCTCAGAAGTCTGTTCAAAAGTTTGGAAAATTCAAAAGAAAACAGTATCTGGTTTGAAATAAGTAAGGACTATGTCTGTATTATAAAACTATGTGGATTTAATGAAGAGAAAATTGTAGCAATGGTCCCTAACATTTTTAATTGTTGTAGACCTTATTTTAACCTTCAATTTGTACCAGCAAAAGTCCCTAATCTTTCATAAATATGAAACTGAGTTCCTTGACCTTTAATTGACCAAGATTTTCGAACAAATATTTTATTTTTTATTTTTTTTTTTTACCATTTTAAGTAGAGGCATTTTCGTCCATACAAATCTTCCTTTTGGATTTATTAACAACAATTAAACTTTTCCCAAAAAATATGCCATACCACACCCACCCATTTTCATCTTCGTCCCCCAAACTAAACAATAATCCAAAATCATCGTAGTCCTTGACCGTTAGATGGCGATTGCAGTGATTTTGGATTATTGTCTGGTTTCGGGGAAAAGGATGAAAATGGGCTGGGGTGTTATGGCGATTTTTTTTTTTGGAAAAGTTTAATTGTTGTTTCTAAATCAAAGGGAAATTTTGGAATGGGCGAAAATGCCCTAACTTAAAATGGTCAAAATCATTATCCCTTATTATATAATTGTATTTATATTGTAAAATATAAAGTTGTCATGGCATGAACGAAAATGTTCTTGCTTAAAATAGTCAAAAAATCATTTTTTTGCAAAATCTTGGTCAACTAATGGTAAAATGAATGGTTTGGACCTCAACTGCATATTTATAAAAGGTTAGGGACCTTTGTTAGTATAAATTGAAGGTTAGAGTATAGTCTATAAAAAATTGAAAATATTAGGAATCGTTGCTGCAATTTTCCCTTTAATGATTGAATTTTGACCTTTTTTATTCATTCAAAGACGTGGTTCTGATCTTATGTCAAACTTCTTCAATCATTTTATGAAATTGTGTAAGCAAATATGTCAGCAAAGTTATCTTTTATCCGAAAATTTACTTGTATGATAATCGCAGCATAATATCTTTTTGTTTTCTTCTTCCTTCACATTCATTTTTGGTGGGGAAGGGTGAATCTTATGAGACAATTTTTAATAAATACGTCAGTTCATTAATATTTTAATTTTTTAGACATAAGTTAACATAATAAAGATCTTGATATTAGTTTTACCACCGTCAATTTGCGAACATTATGCACGCAATATACTTTAAAAAATAATCAAGATTGTATTAAAAAAAAAAAAAACAAGTCTTTTTGTTACACTGTCTAGATGAAATTGCCAAAAATGTGCAGTGTTGGCAAGCAATGCAGTGGTACCAACACTGCTTCTGCAACTTGTAGCAAATCTCCAAAAAAAAAAAAAAATGTTAAAGACAATTCAAATAAATAAACACGAACATTCTTTAACTATTTAAATGGTTGCATAGTAGGGACTTAACATTTCTGTTGAAAATTGAAATGCTCTGATACCAGTTTATTATGAAACGAAAATGTTATCGGATTAATCTAATACCACTTTGTTGGATAAAATAAGATATTATAATCACAATATGAAGTAATTGATCCTTAAAATATAAGAACAAAATACTTTGCAGAGAATAGAGATTTTATTATAATATGGAAAAAGAATACAAAAATTTTGTATTCACAATGTTTTTAACTTCTCTTAAATCATAATGAAGATTCAACTAATAAATAGAGGATATTCAAACCCTAATCTTAGAGTTGTAGTTGAAGTATAATGCAAAATAACGTATTAGAAGAGAAAAAATCACGCAATGCAGAAAATAGACCAAGTAGCGCCTCGCAGTGTCGAACCGAAATCTTCTTAACTCCGTGCGCCAACTCTTGGATTCTTTACTTCAAACACTTGATTTTATTCATCCCAATGTCCACTTCAACTCCAACACAAATTCCAATTTTCAATTGAGCTTCCAAGTAAAATTTCAACTATAATGCAAAAACGTATTAAAAGAGAAAAAAACCACGCAATGCAGAAAATAGACCAGGTAGCGCCTCGCAGTGTCGAGCCGAAATCTTCTTAGCTCCATGTGCCAACTCTCGGATCCTTTGCTTCAAACACTTGATTTTATTCATCACAATGTCCTCTTCAACTCCAACACAAATTCCAATTTTCAATTGAGCTTCCAAGTAGAATTTAAACTGATATTTGCCAAGTAAACTTGAATACGATTCAAGAATATCATTCCAATTAAAAAATTTCTTAATGTACACTTTAATTAAAATTTAAATTATCTTCAACAAAGTATTCGGGTTACGTCCAAATTCTAACACTTTCCATCTGTAATCCATTTTCTTGAACTTCCACATTCGAAGAGCATGAATTTATTATTGGATTATGCTACTTGTACATAAAAAATGTACATATATTACATAATATGATGTAGAGGAAAAAGATTAGATGAAAAAATTGATTGCATTTTAAACTGGTAAATGGTAAAGTGTCATGTGGTATAATGTAATCCAATATGTAAATCTTAATGTTCATGTAAGAAGATCGTTTATTATTTAATTTGTTGTCAAATGTACTAAAAAGAAGAAATTTACAAAAACTGTGTCTTCGAAAAAAATTGTTTCCTACGAGAAAAAAAGGGGGAAGAAGAATCAATGTTCACATTTAACAGATACAGATTTGGACATATTCTAAAGTTTGTATTTATTGTCAAATATATTTTACCTCTATAAAAATAACAATTCCATGGAATGCACGTGACTCAACATGTAATCTGTAAACTTTTTTACACTGAGACATTG
This sequence comes from Fraxinus ornus, assembly GCA_903798235.1. Classification (NCBI taxonomy): domain Eukaryota; kingdom Viridiplantae; phylum Streptophyta; class Magnoliopsida; order Lamiales; family Oleaceae; genus Fraxinus; species Fraxinus ornus. The sequence goes on along the minus strand of CAIGRF010232731.1, from coordinate 4,459 downwards.
GATGAAAACATTCTCCAGATATATCTGCAATTTTTTGAAATATGAGATTCATGTATAATTCTACTAACTCTGAACAAGTATCTTTTGTATCGAATATATTCACGTTGTTTTTTTTCTTTGATCATGTCGAATTTTATTCAATTTAACGTATTAAAGACATCTTTCATCGAACAATAATTTGGCCAGGAAGACAAACTTTGAGCATTAAATTTGGTTCCATTAAATCTGAATATGCATGTGAATGATTATTTTTTTTGGTTGCTATTGTAGTCGAATCATGTTCGGTTAAACTTTTCGCGATAAGGTTCTGTGGTTTGAAAATGACTAAAAAAGATAAGTTGATCGATGGTTTATTTATTTTTTAAAATTTATATTTCTTTCAAATAAATATCTATATAAATGTATTTGTATAATTTTTTGGCCTGCTAGACCTGTAGACCATTTTCTAGTGAATGCAAATAATAGTAATTTCTAAAACTGAAAAGTCCTTTACACTGGTTTGCAGATGCTAGAAATGGCTAAAAAGACCAATCATTGCAATGAACAAGCTGAAATAATTGATCTAATTGTGAATAATATTATATGAGACAACACATCGCATGTCAATCTAAGTTTTGGCCCACCACTGACTATTTTATAGTGCAAACCTTTCTCCTTTACTGGTTTCCAACCATTGCTGATATATACCAAGTGTAGTCTGCCTCGAGCTAGTCATATTATAGAATGTCGTGTTAGATCATACTCGAACACGGAATAGTAAGCAACATATCTTGAGTCGGGGCCTTTAGTCTTTTAATGGAACCGGAGATTGAGTTACAAAAGAAAATGACTGAAAATGGCGACGAGAAGAAGAAAGATGGGAATAGGTGCAAAAAGAAGCAGCTTGGAGGAGTTAGAACAATGCCGTTCATACTTGGTGAGTCTACATTTTCATCTTCTTCATAAGGTGATTATTCACACACACACACACAATGATTGTATTTGGCTAAGCCTTTTAAAAAAAAGTAACTTTTTGTCCTCGTGAGATAACTTAAGTAAAAAAGAGTGTTCTTTCACAAGTATTTAAAGGGCAGAATGTCTAGCATGTTAAGTGCTTTTCTCAGCAGCACTTAGGTCGTACTTAAAAACGGACTTTTTAGTTGCTTTTCTCGATGTGCATAATGTATATAGTTGCTGAATTCTAGTGTTAAATATTGAATTTAAGAAAATTAAGGTATGAATTGACAAATTGATGTTACATTTTTTGACAGCAAATGAAATATGTGACAGATTTGCTGGTGCTGGATTTCATGCAAATTTGATCACATATCTTACTCAAGTGCTGAATTTGCCTTTGGTAAAAGCATCCAATATCCTCACTAATTTTGGTGGAACTTCCAGCTTTACCCCTCTTGTTGGTGCTTTCATTGCTGACTCCTTTGCTGGAAGATATTGGACTATAATTGTGGCTTCCATTATATATGTCCTGGTACATACCTCTCTCTCTAAAACTAAAGAAAAAACGAGAAATTTGTTTTGAAGAATAAATGAGTTACTAATTTTGGTTTAACTGAACTTAGTTGATATTCGAAAAACACTCTCCTAACTTAGCCCTTCTTTTATTCTATGTGTTGAAAATTAGAAACCATATTTCTATACCACCAAGATCAGTAAAATCGCTGTAAGAAAAATAAAGACACAAAATAATATGCAAGATTTATAGAGGTTCGCCTCAACGTGAGATTATGTCGTTATATTAATTCACTACGATGAAAAGAAATTTATAAGAGAAAAATTGTACACGGCTTCTCTCACCCCTCTCTCTCTCTTTTTTTGTGGTGATCATAAAACCTCAATGACGGCTTTCTATTTTCTTTAGAAAAAATAGGACAAAATAAAAATTGCAAATGTGAAATTATAAACTATCCTTAATTAAATCTTGGTCAATCCATGTACGGATTATGCATCAAGACAATATTTAGGCTCCACAACTTAAACCTTAAAATAATTTAACATAATTGAACAAACGGATGACCATGAAGGGCTCAAAATACAACCCCAAATATATGTACTACTGCATTAGATTATTTCACATTTAGGTCCAAAATAAACTGTAGTTCAACTTTATAATAGCTCTGGATCAAATGTAACATGGCGTGTATATTGTAACAGGGGATTGTTAGCATCACTATATCAGCGGTCCTGCCACACCTCCGTCCCCCACCGTGTCCGACTCAGGTGAATTGCCAAGAAGCCTCCACCCTGCAGCTGTGGGTGCTCTACATTGCTCTCCTCTTAACCTCTTTAGGCACTGGTGGCATTAGGCCTTGTGTAGTTACATTTGCTGCTGATCAGTTGGATATGACCAAATCACAAACAGATTCAAGAAGTTGGAATTTCTTCAATTGGTACTATTTCTGCATGGGGATGGCCTCTCTAACTGCTTTAACTGTTGTGGTTTATATCCAAGACAATGTGAGTTGGGGTTGGGGGCTTGGTGTTCCAACTATTGTCATGGCTATATCCATTGTGGCTTTCATTTTAGGCTCCCCTTTGTATAGGAAAATTAAACCGGGAGGGAGTCCTTTTGTTCGATTGGCACAGGTAATTGTTGCAGCTGTGAAAAAAAGGAATGCAGTAACGCCAAATGACCCTCAATTCTTGTACGAAAACAAGGAGCTTGATGCTGCTATCTCTATCAATGGGAGGCTTCTTCACTCTAATAAATTCAAGTAAGATTCTACTAATTTGTGGCAACTTTGGTACATTGGACTAGACGGACATAATATCACGACTGACTAATTTTGTTAAACGATTATCTCCCTTATTCATGTCCGCTTCAGGGTATGAAACAAGTCTTTACGTGTAACAAAAATGTGTATCCTTGCACATTCTTGCAGTTGTCGACTATTCCATTATCTCTTTGAGGCCATGCTTCTCCAATTCTCTGTTCAACTTGTCCAATAAACTTTCGATGAATATGCGTGATTTGATATATTTCTTGCAGTTCTTGACTATTAGTCCATCAACTGATTTGCTTATACTTCTTATATATGCTGGTCTTAAGGTGGTTAGATCATGCTGCTATAGTCACTGATTCTGATATAAATGAATCAAACCAACCAAATCTGTGGAGGCTAGCTACTGTGCACCGAATTGAAGAACTGAAGTCCATCGTCCGGATGCTACCAATATGGGCAGCCGGGATACTACTCGTCGCTTCACAGTCCCATTTAGGCAGTTTTACGATCCAACAAGCTCGTAGCATGGATCGCCACCTGTCCCCTTCTTTTCAGATACCACCAGCAAGCATGTCGATATTCAGTACCCTAACCGTCCTCGCCGGCCTACCTCTATACGAGTGCCTTTTCGTCCCCTTGGCTCGTCGATTCACAGGTAATCCAGTAGGCATAACATGCCTACAACGAATGGGAATAGGCTTTGTCATCAACATTCTCGCCACTATCATTTCAGGATTTATCGAAATCAGACGAAAGACAGCAGCAGCACAACATAACCTTTTGGACCAACCAACTGCTGTGATACCTATAACTGTCTTTTGGCTACTTCCACAGTATTGCCTCCACGGATTAGCCGAGGTTTTCATGTCGGTTGGCCACCTCGAATTCCTCTATGACCAATCGCCCGAGAGCATGAGGAGCACTGCAGCTGCACTCTTCTGGATAGCAATAGCAATGGGAAATTACATAAGCACCCCGATGGTATCTCTAGTGCACAAATACACCGGAAAGAACAGAAACTGGTTACCAGACAGAAATTTGAACAGGGGAAGACTGGAGAATTATTACTGGCTTGTGACAGGAATACAAGTAATAAACTTGTTATATTATTTGATTTGTGCATGGAATTATACATATAAACCCATAAATGAGCAGACTGAAACTGAAAACAGTGATGAAGATTTGGAGTCTGCTGATAAAAATGGAAAAGTGTCGAATTTCTTGAATGCTGATGATAAAGGAAATAAAGAAGTAGAGTTAGTGAAAAATTAGAGCTGTCTGTCTAAGTTTATTGTCATTAGAGTAGTATTTTGTAAACGAAATTATAAGTAATAAACTTGATTTTATCATTTTATCGCGTATTTGATTTGAGTGGTGTTGGTGGAGGTGGCGGCTCCTTGACCGCACTTCCGTGCACTAATTGACGGGTGCAGCATCGTCGAAAACTGTGGCCACTGGTGGTGCAGTGGTGGCAACATGGTGATCTATGAAGTGAAAGTCAATAATTAATTTAAAATACGCATGTCATGGTCTCCAACTTTTTAACGCATTTCATTAACATGATCAAAATCTACTAAATATTTTGACTTTTAGCTACACTATGACTAAGATTTATGAGTTGGGTTCACTTGAAGATTGGTAGCCCAAATTAGATTTTGAAGAATTTGAGGTCATCAAGAAGAAGAATAACGCGCGATTTAAGAATTGGACCAGCTTGCAGTCAGTGGCGGACCCAGCAC
>CAIGRF010232726.1:0-18106 GCA_903798235.1 Fraxinus ornus | reverse complement strand
TTTTTACACACATATTTTCAGCATATATTTTCTCTCCAAATTCTCTGTCTGACTTAAGCATCGGAGGGGCGACGAGGCCAAACCTCGATGCCTTTGTTTCAGGTACCGGGAGATCTCCTTCGGGCTCGTTCTCAGTTGTCAGGCTCGGGATCAACATGTACAATTTTTGGCATCATCACCTAGCTTTTGTGTACAAGACTATCACGAATAGACCTTCTCTCACAGTACTATTTCTCTATCATCGAGGAATATTTAATCTTACAAGATAGATTAGTGTCTGAGAGGAAGAGCCCTTTCTCTGGGGATACATGAATGTCTAGTACTCAATGGCAAATAATTATGTTGTGCATGTTTCTCTTTTTTTTTTTTACGTAGGAACCCGCAGCCGCTATCCGTGAATGCGAATTGGGTAAACACCGCTCCATATGCAGTAGCCCGTAAACCAAATAAAAGAGATAAACCGCACTAGACAAGTCCGGCTCGACGGGCTCGACTGAGGAAGTGTTGGCAGGGAATACGAACTTGTGACGTTCGGTCTCCGCGTTCACCTGCTCCACCAATTCAGTCGCCCCCGAAGGGGTATGTTATTCATGTTTCTTGTTTGCATATGAAGTGGGCAAAGGTTGAAATTCAGTAAGCACATAGTATCGCAAGTGAAAAACTAGGAAACATCACTACATAATTGCTTCCTAACTGTTTTTATTGTTAAAGACATGTGCATATGCACATTATATATATGCTTGTGATTTGGCCGGTTAGTGTTCATGCACTAATATGTATGAACAATTACTTTGTGAATGGACAAAGAATCTTACATTAAAAAATGGAAATCAAGAGATTTTAACATTTAATTTTCTTCCAATATTCGATTGTAACATGAGTTAGTACAATGTGATTCATTAAACACTACAATCGATTAGACAGGTATCCTTAACGTAGTTACGAAAAATGAAGTTTACTTTTAACAACGAAAATTTAAATTTTAAAATGTCGTTATTTGGTTTATTCATTAAAAAAAAAAGGTATTGTCGAGAGACTTTTTAAGAAAATTATTTAATCGGTAAAAGTAAAATTTTTGGTACCTGTAAGATTTAGATTGTGCTAAAATAATATATAAAATAAGTTAACAATTAATGAGGGTGTTCGGCTAAGTTTAAGTAGTTACTTATAAGTAAATAAGCTTAAAAAGAATTAATTCTTTTATTGATAAGAAAAATAAGTATTATGCTTATTTTGACTGTAAAGTTAACTTATTTTTAGAAAATAACATTTTTTTTACCTCTAAGGGTGAAAAAAAAAAGTAAGTTGTTCATAATTTCATCCCTTTTTAAAGTAGAAATTGTGCCAAGAAATGGTATCGTGTAATTATCTCCGATATTATTCAACAATATTCAATTTAACGTACTAAATACGTCATAAATATACGGCTTATTAGGCACCACATCCCTTATAATCATGGTCAATGATGGTGAATTTTGGACCGTCAATATGTTTTAAAATCAACACAATTGAGTAAAAATATGTGATTTTTTTCTAAAGGGGATGCTCCAATTGACAAATAACTACCCTAGAAAAAGTTTGGCCATTCACTCGTCCTAGTCCGATGCCTTTGTAGCATTATTAAGAAAGGAAGATAAGATGCCTTGCTTTGGATCTATTGGTTAACAAATTCCCCAATTGAGCAACATATAAGACCTAATCCTAGAAATGCCAAAAGTGTCATCACTATATTTCTATTTGTTGCCTAGATTAAGCCTATGAATAAGTAATTTGTTTTGTTTCTATCTTTATTTTTATATCTTTCAATAACATTATAAATTTATTCCAAAATTATAACAAGAAACATGAAAGGCACTAGTAATTATGTTGGCTACGAACCAAAGAAAGTAGATAGATAGACCAAGGAAAAGCCGGACGAACTAAGGCTCCGTTTGATACACCTTATTTTTCATGGACATTTTTCAACTTTTGTAGTGTTTGATAGGCAAAATTTTCTCTGGAAAATGTTTTCCAACTTTCCAAATTTTCCAAATTTTTTAGGAAAACAAGTTTTTGATATTTTGGTTAGTAAATATTTTTCAGGTTTTTTTTTATTTCGCAATTGGAAAAATTTTTAGGCACAATGGTAAAAAAATTTATCACTTTTATTGATAATTTTCATGAAAACAAAGTCAAATGAATGATATTCGGTATGGTAATTTTTTTTTTTTTGTCAATTGGAACAAATTATAGACCAAATGGTACAAAAAATTATCATTTTAATGGATAATTTTCATAAAAAGAAGTCAAACAGACACCAAACTTTCAACATTTTCCATGAAAAATTATATCAATCAAACACAATTCCCTGTAAAACATTTTTTTTCCACCAATTTTTCACCTTTGCAATCAAACGGACCCTAATTAAAAAAATCAACCATGGTCAGCTGCTCGAACTATTATAAAACAATTCCCAATGACTAAACACCCTCCTCGAACAACTAAATGAGACTTCACCTAAAAATTTAAAAAAAAAATTACTATATATAGTATATAATCGTAAATTCCGTTATAATACAAACGTAAATATGAAGAAGTAGCAATTACCTTAACCGGTCAAATAATCCACAAATCTTTATTTAACTACAACAATTATTTGCTTTGATAGAAAAAACTATATACCTTCAAAATTAATTTTGATCATATACCAAAATCCTTTTGCAATTTGCAGCAACTATGAGTTATTAANAAAAAAAAAAAAAAAAAAAAAAGTAAATTTACAATGCTGCTTTTAGACAATATCTTTAATCCCAAGTCAAAGCAAGATCCACTGAGCATGGAGTAGAAAATTACTTCAGAACATGAGTGTATGGAGATATACTGCAGCTTAAACTGGTCTTCATTGATTGAGTAATTAAAAAATATGAATAACATGCATTAATTATAAGTCAAAACTTATAATCATGCAAGCCATAAATATTTGTATAGCTCCTTGAGGGTACTATTGGGGCAGTTTCATGCTTCTGACTTTTGGGATGATATTGATATGTAATAAAAATAAAAAGTAAAATTGCACTATTAGTCCCTAAACTAAGGACTCTGTTGCGACTTTGTCCTCATATCTCTAAATGCTGCTAGTTTTTTGCAGTGATTTCATCAATAATAATACATTAATAGATAGTATGAAACTATGTATGCAAAAGGCAACTTACATATCCCTATTTTGTATTAGTATGAATAATAAAGGTGCATGTGCAAATGACCAAGTTCTCGACAAAAAATGCTTAGAGAATACTCAAAAAAAGTCAGTTAATTACAAAAAGAAATAAAAAGTTGAGTATAATGGGACCCATATTTCTCCTTTGCTTGATATTTGCATTGGCCATGCAGGTGGGTGTTAGAATCAAATATTGTCTTCATCCAATCGCAATAAAAAGTATTAAAAATGAAAAGAAAAGAAAAAAGAAACACATTGGCCTTTCTTCCCTCACTAGTAATTTCTTAATTAATTTATGGGTCTTGGTCTTGCTTTTTCTGTTTCTAAGAAGAATATTTCCAAGATTCTTTACATGATTAATGAAGAACCCATGCACGCCTAAAAATCGAACATATATATTGTTGAGCCACTTGATTTAAATGTTTAAATGATTAAATAAGTGACAATGAGACTTGAATTCAAGAACTTTGTTTGTTATGTTACCATGTTAAACAATTTGATTTAAAAGTTTAAATTATTATATAGAACGATACCTAAATCATTAAATCTTAGCTTTAAAGGCATATGTCATCGTAATAAACCTAAAACAAAAATACAAAAATATTTTCGTAGAAAGGTGTAGAACTGAGCCAATAGAATACTTCACATTGTATTTATATATTGTACTAAAAATTAGTAATTCGACGCTCAAGTCAACTCAACCAATAACTTAAGAATATCCAATGTATCTATTGTATAAACAAAAAGAGAGTTGAGTTTCTTTTGTTGGAGTTGCTAGGCAACTATTTCTTTGTTTTCTCATAGAAGAAGTAAAGTATGTTTTTAGTGGTGAGCATGAACTTGTTGTGCAATGGACATTTACTTGCATTCCTAAGTAAAATAATAGAAACAATTACACCCTATCATAAAGGAACATATGCGTCGACTTATTTTCTAGATATAACTTTGAATAAAGTTATTTTAGCCCTTTAGTCTAGATTTTAATTAACGTCAAAGTTAACAATCAATTTTAATTACATATTTTATAGTATCTAGAACTTTTCAATCACACATTTCATCAAATTTTATTAAAAATCTGATTTTAATCCCCACCAAACATGGAGTTTATAAAACAATTAAAGAATGTAAATTAACCAGTCCCATACTGTCCATATCCTACTTTTTGTTTCCACCCTACCCCATTTCCACGCCCTATAATCACGTAAATTGAACTTGACTTGTGATGTGATGCAGAGCAAGCGCCAGGAAATCATATGGACCACAATAAACCCTTGTTTGGTTTGGAAAAAAATTAATTTTTTAGTAAATTTTGATAAAATGTATGATTGAAAAGTTGATAAATGTTGTTGGTTTTATAAAATATGTGGCTGAAAATGAATTTGAGGAAATAATTTTTTGAGAAACTGGAGGCCCAAAAAGGGGGTAGATCTGCTGATTCTGCTCAAATACGGTTTCTTATTCAATGAAGCTGCCTTACATGTACAATTGCAAAAGACAAGGAAATATACTCCAATAGGCTTTTCCATGAGTAGAATTTATTAAAATGTGTTATTGCAAGTTGGCCCATACATACAGCTTATGTACACAGCGTTTCACAAGACCAAATACCAGCCACAGAACAGATGTGACCATTTGTAGCTCTGTAAATCTTAAATACATAAGCTATAAACATCTTCACCACGGCCTTGTTCAAATGGCTCCACCCCACATGGCTGAGAAACTCGACTTCTACAAGATACAAACTCAAATGATATATAGGAATGAAGCAATATCGAAGAAACACAAGAAGAAACTGCCAACAGTGAATTGAAATGTGGTATTCAGGAGAGGCTTTTGATAATGTAGGAAAATGGAAAATCAGGATATGCAGAATTGAGCCTTTTTTTCTTCTCGTTTAAGTGACTAGAAATTGATAACTATTTCAACAACCATGTACATGTAGCATGCCGTCCAAAGGGTTACAATTGTCTGTGCATACAGAAAACAAATTAATTATCATATACTCCCTATGGATTTCATGATCCATATTGGCAACCTTGTGACTCTAAGATTCATATACTCATGGGTTACAGTGAGATATTATGATACGACATGACATTGACACAACAACACATGATTTTCTAAAATAAGGACATAGGCACATCAATTAATATTCTTTAACATTTTAAATATATATACTATCTTTATTATACTTTTTACAATACAAGGCATGTCGAACACTTGCTCGAGGAGTATACTTAAATATCCCTCGAGAACTAGCTATTATAAATACATAATAAATCGGTCATAGTCTATGCCTTATCATACCCATTTCATGGAGCGTAGGAGGATTCTTAGAGTCCAACGCAACACAATACACGCCGGACATCAACATGCAGTCCTAGAAAGAGTGTCTGCGCTTCATAGAAACAGAGAAAGAGAGGGTGAACCCCAGATTGACAATTCTGTGTTTAAGCTGCCTTCTTACAATACGTCAATCTTAAAAGGTTGAAACACCAGTATAGAGGAAATATAGGCTCCATTTGAGCCCCATTTTTTGGAGAATGGATTTCGTAATAGTAATATTTTTGGATAATGTGTCATTAAAAAGAATGGAAAAGTTCTGGATTTACGTACAAATTTATTTTATAGGAGAATGTGTGGTTAAAAATGAGTTTGGGAAAAAATGAGGTTTTAGAGAATGGGCTCAAACAGGGGCATAATGTGTAATGCAGACCTATAAACCCAAAATCAGAAAGAAAAGCACTCTTCAACCAAATCATCATAATCATCTCTTCAAATCGATACTTAGCTATCATAATTTCAACACAACAGGAATTTAGAAAAAGAATCAACCTACTTGTGAAATCTTCTAAAATTATAGAAGAAAAAAGGCATAAATGCAGAATTGGCATCAGAGAGTTGATGGAAACCTCACCAAAATCATCATTGCAAGCATTTCATAGATCAACACCCTCATCAAGACCTTTAGAACTTATCATCACATTAGAATCTATCAGTTTGTCGAACTTCTTTTTCCTCTGAGCTTCAAAATCCTAAAATCCCTCCATCTGAAAGATAACTTTGGTGATTACTTGCAGATAGAAGTTGCATGTTACTGTGGATTATTGATATTAAAAGTGCATTGAGCGGTGTGAAACTAAAAAACTAATCGCACCTGTTGAAATTGATCCATAACAATGGGATTGCCGTGGAGTGATATATTCTGAAGAATTTTACATTCTTTCAACATATTTGGAGGTATCTGCATTATGGAATAAACTAGAATAACGAATGTAAATCTAATATAAAACCAAAATTCCAAGTGAAAATCCAACAAGAAGACATCTGGCAGAAAATTGCCAATTAGATGATAAAGAGAGAGAGAGACAATTAAATTCAAAGCAATAATGATTTCCATTATTATAAAAGGGAAAATTTACAGAATGAAAGTATCAGAAATTTACAAAAAGAAATTTACTAAGAAGAAAAAGGATGACAAGTTAACAATTGACTGATTACCTGCTTCATATTATTATTGTTCAAGGACAGTGACTTTAAATGAACGAGACTGCAAAAGCAGGAAGCTCTTCAATGGAATTTTCTGCACCAGATAACAAATCATGCAGTTAAATAGGAGGGGTAAAGAGTGGGGGAAAACTCAACAATAGACTAATGAACAAAATCACTCTAAAACTACAAACAGGGAAGATAAAACTAGCTAATGCTACATTTTCCCAAACAATCAATTCCAATTCTAAAGATTGAAAATCAACATGCGGCGCAGAAATTGACTCTCAAGAAGAAAGCTTGGAAACAACAATCTCTATTACTATCCATGGACCTGTGAGGAAAGAAAATATTAGGAGAACATTCTTTACCAAATATGGTAGTAATAAAAATCTAATGTGATTTTCATAGGATCCTTGGAGGGAAGATATTGCTTTCATCTTTTTGGTTATCCTCATTTATATCTTTCCTCTCTTCATAATGCACCCATATCTAATTTGTGCAATACTAATGGGACATCAGTTTCTTAGGTATTATTACTAAGGAGGAATTTCCTCCAAGAGTTTCTTCAACATTTTTTGTATTAATCTCAACCTAAATATACAAAAGATATGCAAGTTTTGCTTAATTTGCTCAATTTATTTCTACCTTCATCCCCAACTCTGTCTTGGTATCTGGTAAGTGGTAAGTGCTGAAGGTACACATGTAAGCTTTATACTTGCAGCAGATGCAATCTTTCCCTCTGAATTCAATCATACAAAAACTAGGAATCTAAGGTCTCTTCCAGGTTAAAAGCCTTCACCTGGTATTCTGTCCTTCAGAGGCACATTGAAATTATATAGCCTAGAAACTGAATGAATGAGCACTGAAATAAAGGAAATAAAACTTCCTAGTTGAAAAATAACAAATCCATAAGGGGGAAAAACTGCAGCATGACAAAAAAAAAAAAAAAAAAAAAAAAAAAAAAAAAAATAAAAAATTAAAACAAAAAAAAAAAAAANCTGGGGACATCAGGACAAAAATCATTATCAACTCTAAATACAAAAAGATAGATCTGAAGGTACCATTTGCTTGAATTTCTTCCAGAGAGAAGCAACTACCAATGGACTCTGGAAGAAACTTTAGCTTGTTGTTTGACACATTTAACAGCACCAACTGCAAAGTCATATGGTCTGCATTAGTTCTACAATTTCAATATAATATCAAAACAAAGTATATTGATTAAAGGTTAAAGCTTTAGATCTCATGAATCAGTAGTTAAATCAAAGAATATCTGCGATTTTATTCTATATCAACTGTATGTAAATACAAGGAGCGTCAGTATTTGCCATAAAATTCCCTAAATTACTTGCAACTTTTAGATCACAAAATTCCCAAATCATTGTTTTCATTAAAAACAAATCAAATTTAGTTCAGTTTCATCACTTAGATCCAAGAGATTGAATTTCAACATTTAACAATTAAAAAGTTGCTTTTTATTCTGATCACTATTCACTAGTTAGTACACTTACTAAACTCAATCAAGGAAATTATATTAAAAAAATTACACGGCATTATCATGAGTAAATTTAAGTTCCACTTATCTCTTTCCTTCAAAACTCAACTAATATTTCTGTCCACTCATAAAATTTCTGTGTCTTCATCAATTTATGCATCCTTAACAAATGTGAATGACTTCTACCATGATGGCAATGGAAGACTTGTAATTATAAATGATTTACCGTGCAGGTAGATGCAACTCCATGTTCCACTTCCACAATTCTTTCATTTTCGACAGCAATACTACAATGGCATGGTTACAAATATATGGAGCTTTCATATTCTTTAAGATAGTAACTCAACAGCATATATCATTGACTTGCTACACAACTGGTTTGAGTCATGCATATCTACTTCTTTACCTCTAGCTTTCAACGAGGACTATGAGCCAATATAAAAGAATTAAATATTCTACCTTCAACTTCAAATCATAAAGAATAATCATGCATTTGATGCACAAGGAATATAAGAGAAAGGTACCCCACTACACTAAACCAATGAAACTTCACAATGACAAGATATTGACAAAGGTGTGAAAAAATTTCAAAACACATAAAATGACGGAAATTGGTGATGGCATAGGATAACGGCAGAAATGAAGCAAACAACTTGGTGTCAAGCATGAAATCAAAAGTCTACACCTAAGGACAGCAAAAAACTATGCCGAAGTCAAAATCTATGTCAATAAACCCATCAAGCACCCAACATTAGTAACACCAACTTGGTACAAGCAATAATATTTGACATACACAGAAACAATCTAATGGCAACTCACAAACAGTAGGTGCGAGCTATTCACATTGCACAAGCTCCCTATAGTCTCAGGCAAATTCAGTAGAAGGTTTCCAGATATTGATAGCCGCTCTAGTTTCACCAATTGACCCACTGAAATAAAAAAAAATCAAGATATAATGTGCTGTAAGTAATAAAACCCTCAAAAGTTAATCAACAAAGGAGAAATTTAACCCAGAGGTTCAACTACAGTCAATACTAAATCCTCTAAATTGGAGCAAAAGAAACTTACATTCATCAGGCAATGTGGTAATACGATTTCCATCAAGTGTCATAACTTTTAAAGATTGAAGCTTCCCCAGGTTCATTGGAAGACGCTCAATGACATTATCAACTAAAATCTATAAGAACCAACCTCTTAGAAGAAGTTCACCATCTCAGTATTAACATAAATATATAATATTACTGGGACCTAGTAACAAGTATCAAGTGCAAATACATGATTTCACCTCCGTCCCAAGAAAATAGGAATAACTGTTTGACTAGTGGAAGTAACACTGACACTTGTTTCAAAGCATTATTCATTTCTTAAATATGCGGAACTAATAATAATTTGAATATGTAGAAGTCCTATGATTCTTAGACTCGAGTACGGGTTCGTATCTAAGTGTCGGATCTTATTTTCTAAAATGTAAATAGACCAAAATCAATTATTCACAAACAAGGAAATGAGTATTGAATAAGGGTTAAGATGAATAAAATAGAATTTTGGGGCTTAGTTTTCAATTATGAGATTACTAAATATTATATAAAATAAAAATGAAGTACTTGATTGCAATTTGGATTTAGTGGAGCACTAAATAGCACTATAAGAAAAAGAAGGGAAAATCTAGCGCGTTGGCACTAGGTTTATACAGAGCAAAAGGGGGAAAGAAGAAAAGGGAAAGATGAAGAAGAAGAAACAAAAACGACTAAGTGTCCAGTTGAAATTTGGAGAATTCGACATATATCCCATACACATACCCATACCCATGCCGTGTCCGACATGAGTATTCCGACTATTTTGAAGAGTCCGAGCATCAGAGTGTAGAACTAACCATAATTCGAATATTATATTTTTATAAAAAACATTAAAATAATAAACCTTTCAAACTAATGATTTATAATAATATGACTATTTAACTTAAATATTTATTGGTAATTTGACATTCTATCTCCTTAAGTACTGAATTTACCAAATGTGAAACTATTTACAAATTCATTGTCGCCGAAAATATATAATGATTATTTTAAAATAATAAATTATGAAGTTAATTAAAAATAACATATTAAACTATCGTTCCACTCAAATGTACATCTTTAAAAAGAGAAACTAAAGTAATAATAATTATAATTACTATTTATAATGTAAACNGAAAATATATAATGATTATTTTAAAATAATAAATTATGAAGTTAATTTAAAATAACATATTAAACTATCGTTCCACTCAAATGTACATCTTTAAAAAGAGAAACTAAAGTAATAATAATGATAATTACTATTTATAATGTAAACCAAAACATTAAATTTTCTATTTTATCTTCTAAGAAATTCCATAAACGATTATAGCCTCTGTTACAATATAGGATGCTACGTGTAGTTCAAGACTTACAATCCATTACATCATCAAACCTAGTGTTTGAATCGGTACAATTCTTTATGATGGTTTGTACCTAAATACAACTTGTGACAATGTCTATACTGTAATGTTAAGCATGGTCAATGACAACTTAGAATTTTGACTTGAGACATTCGGTTTAGTTCATCCAAAGAAATGAAAACCCATGGACATCAACAACATTATTTTTTAACGAGAATAGAGATATCAAACAATCCACTTTCTGTAAATTCCATGTGATTTTAGCTTTCACCTTTAACTTGTGCGAGTCTTTTAAAGAGAGATAAAAACATTTAATTACCCATTCACACTGGTAAGCAAAATCGCTGTTAGCATATAAAGCACTGCTGCACCATTTCATATGTATTGTAATTAACTATTAATATAAATATAAGTTCCAGAAGACGAACGCATAGATACAAAAACTCAAATCTGCAATTCTTACCAGCCGTTGCAAGTTAATCAATTTGTTTATCTCCATGGGAATATCTACTGAAACAGCACATATAGATAGAGAGAGTTTTAGGTAAATGAAGTTACAGACACGGGAACAACTAATTTTTTAATTTGGTTTTGGCTTGTGAGCATGCATAAATTCCAAAATCAAGACTCCCAATGAAACTAAGGCAACCACAACACTCAAGAATTGAATTAAAAAGAAAAATACTAACAAAAGAAGGTGCTTCAAATAATAAAGATCATTACCTAATCTGTTGTGCATTAAATCAAGTGTACGAACAGATCTTTCTAGGTCAATAACTTCATCCGGAAATGTCTGCAACCACAACAATGGAACACCCAAAGACACATAATCAGTAAGGGCATCTCCAACCATAGCACCAAATTAGTGTTTTTTGTTCAAAAATCACTCCAACCCAACACCAAACAATTTGGTTAATGATCAGTCTTGGAACAAATATGGTGCACACTGTTCATTTTAGTGTAATGTAGAGTTTTTCATAATTCCCATTTTGCCATACATACTACTTTCTGGCAAAATAGCATTTTTTGAAATTTTAATTCCTACTATATCCTTTTTATATCCTGTTGTTATTTAATAATTTAACTTTATTTATATTTATTAACATTTATGTTTCTTTTGTAAAACATTTTCTTATTATATATAGTTTTTTTGTGGCGTTAAATGTAATTTTTTTAATTGTGGTATAATATTATGCTTTTTTAAAATTTATTAATAAACGAAGTATTTTAGTTTATGAAACATAATTTTTAATTTAGTAATTTTAGTAGTAATATAATTTGTAATTAAATAATTTCTGAAATAAATTAATTTTTAAGAATTTAAAAATAAGGGTATAAAGAAAAGACTGTTGATTTTGGTGTAATTGGTTGGGATGACTTTGCAAGATGGTAGGAAAGTTGGAGATGACCCGTATTACCAGCATAAACAAAATACACCTAATTCTGCTAAAATTCCATTTATTTCTTATCTCATTTTCCACAAAAGAAGCCTTGATTCAATTAAATCAATAGCATTCGAATGGAATATTACTAATCATAATCCATATTGGAAAAAAAAAAAAATGACCAAGTAAAGATATTTGAAACAAAGAAGGCGATGAAACGAAAACGTGCCTTCAATTTACAATCGCGCAAAGCGACAATGCCAGTGGACCGCCACCGAGTCACCCGACTCGCTTTAGAATCGGCGCTCTTGCTGCTGCAACAACGCACAGCCCCCTTCAATTCATTTCAATTCCTGTATTCAGAAATTATATACACGACAAACATCCGTACAAGGGTATAACAGAACAGAAGAGTCATTTGAGGGAGGGAGACTTTGAACAAGAAATCGGGGTTTGGGCTTTTTTGTTGGCGATGACATCATCAAAATGATGCTTTCTTTCTATTAATAATACTTTCACCGTCTGGTCCGATGAATGACACAACTTTTCAATCTATCAGAATTTATTTGATGTCCACAGTGGACAAGAGGTATTGTGCACCAATGATGGTGTTGCTACATCAGCAATTTTTTACTATATCCCTCCATTGATGTTGAAATAGAAATCATAATTTATTTCTTGTCCACAATGGACAAAAGATATACAACCATGCGACTTATACTAAAAAGTTTGACAATTTTGTTGACAAAAGCCACATGGCGGCGGCCCCTTATTGCCTCGCCGCGGCACCCCCAATAGGGGCCGCCATGTGACGTTTTATCAATAAAGTTGTCAAATTTTTCAGTACAAATAGAATAATTCAAAGATATATGTCCACCACTGATGGTATTGCTACATTAGCATTTTTTATTTTATCCCTCCATTGATGTGACAACACCATGCGTTGCCACATCAACAATGAACATTATAACATTTGTCCACTATGGGGCAGAAGATCAATTCTAGTATAATAGTATTTGGAGCTAATCAAATTTTACCGCATGTCTAATATATGAGGCGACAAAGAGGAGAAATATGAGCACACTCTTTTCAACTGGAACTAAGACTCGATGGGAGAAGGTAAACACATTTGAAGATCGAGTTTGATTTTATTGTTTTTAATTGAGAAAGAAGAAGGCTAGAAATGGACTAGAAATTTAACCCCTGTTTGGATGCTTTTTAATTGTAAAAAATTATGTTTTGAACATTATTTTTGTAGAATGTGTGGTTAAAAGTAAAAAAAAAAAAAATTGGGTTTATATATAGAATATTTTATTGTACAAATGATTGATTAAAATTGAATATGAAAAATAAATTAGAGTAATTTAAAGGCCAGACACTGAGGCTTAATTTCACACAAGTCATTAATAGATTCGATATTAAGATCTTGTTCGATTTTAATTTTTAAAAATTTTTGTCGACTCATTTTCAGCCACGCATTGTTACAAAAAAAAAGTTATTTTTCGTGCTTCCTCATAACTATTTCCTACTTTTTGATTCAACGTTCATAGAAAAAATTATTTTTCATAAAATCATTTCTAAAAAAAAAATTTATCAAATAATCGGTAAATCCTAAAAGTTGATCACTTATCAAGTCATAATTGGCTAAAGTCCCTCGTTCATCTCAAGGCATGAGTTTTTCAAAATCAGCTAAAAATACCTTTGATTCATCACAACATGTGAGTTTACCTAGTTAATTTTAAGTATCTGAAGTATGAGTTTTAGGCTGATCAACTACTCAAATCCTAATACCTTGAAAGATTTTGATCCATCTCAAGACAAGTATAGCAAATCTTCAAATATGCTCACTACTTATCGACCAATAATGACTTCAAAAAGTTATAGACTCGTCTTAAAATATCAATTAACATTAAATTAAGCTAATCATTCTAAAACGAAGGATGGTAATTCGTATCATCATGGTTAATTCCTTGTATCCGTGATTTGTGATCGTATTTGATAGTCATGGATAGTCGATGGTTTTATTCCTCAACGCATGAATGTAGATTGTTGGAATATTACGAATAGGTATTTTGCCCGTCACTCATAAGTGCAAGGACTTTAAAACTACATTTTTTCAATTAGCATTTCATATTTAGACAATATCTACAGAACATTGGAGTAAAGCAAAGTATTTTATGAATGAAATAAATTCTTAGAACTAAGAAAAATTTAATTTAAAGAAATATTTGAAGGATAAGAAATCATCAGGAATTGTAACACAAAAAGCATATTATAAAAAATATCATAGGTTGAAGTTTCACACTGGAAAAAAGAGTAAATAGAAATGCATAATCATAGGCTGCCATAGTGAGGGGAAAAAGAATTCAGAATATATGATCTCGTCCTCGCAATTTTACGAGTTGTAGATTCCTTTAAGCCACAGCTGGCATGTCCTTGAGCCATGGATCGAGTGGTTTCCCAATGGAGTAGACAATAAATCCAATCTCTCTAAGCTTCTCGGCATTCACAACGTTCCTACCATCAAACACGAATGCAGGCTTTTGCATGCTGTCGAAAATCTTTTGATAGTCGAGCTTTTTGAATTCATCCCATTCGGTGATAATGCAAAGACCATGTGCATCCTTAGCTGCCTCATAAGCATCCCAAACGACGCTCACTTGCTTCGTTGAGGTAGGACTCATTGGCTGGAGGTGAAAGGGATGGTCCCAGTCGAACTTTTTCATAGACAGATCCCTCTGAATCTGATCTGCAGTGACCTCTGGATCGTATATGCTCAAGCATGCCTTGTCCCCAAGCAGACCGTTGCACACGTCAATGGCCGGAGTCTCTCTTGTGTCACCTGTATCTTTCTTGAAAGCAAATCCGAGAACCGCAATCTTTTTGCCTGAAACTGTGTTAAACATTGATGAAACAATGCGGTTGACAAATCGGTTCTTCTGGTAATCGTTCACCTTAATAACTTGTTTCCAGTAGTTGGCCACTTCCGTTAATCCATTGCACTCGCAAATATAAACCAAGTTTAGAATGTCCTTTTGGAAGCATGAACCTCCAAAGCCAACACTCGCATTGAGGAATTTTGGCCCGATTCTCGTGTCCTTACCGACTGCATGGGACACTTGTGAAACATCAGCCCCGGTTGCTTCACAAAGTGCCGACATTGCGTTAACAGAGGAGATTCTCTGAGCCAAGAATGCATTGGCAGCAAGCTTCGAAAGCTCGGCTGACCAGAGATTGGTGCAAATGATCCTTTCTTCTGGCACCCAATGAGCATAAACCGCTTTCAGGGCTTGGATTGCCTTTTGTCCTTCAGTGGTTTCTCGTCCTCCAATGAGAACACGATCGGGTCTAAAAAGGTCCTGAATCGCAGTCCCCTCGGCAAGAAACTCTGGATTCGAAAGAATTTGATATTTGATCCCCTTGCTGTTGTGTGTTAAAATTCTTTCGATTGCCTCGGCTGTTTTCACCGGAACGGTCGACTTCTCGACCACGATCTTGTCGGACTTGGATACATCGGCAATCATCCTAGCCGCACTCTCCCAGTACGTAAGGTCAGCAGCTTTTCCAGCACCTAGGCCTCGTGTTTTTGTCGGAGTGTTCACCGAAACAAAGATTATGTCAGCTTCTGAGACGTGCTTTTCAACGTCTGTGCTGAAGAAAAGATTCTTCCCTCTACATTGCTTCACCACCTCGTCAAGGCCCGGCTCGTATATCGGTAGCACGTCGCTGTTCCAGGCTGTGATACGAGCAACAGATATATCGACGACAGCCACTTCAACGGACGGGCACTTGAGGGCAATGACTGCCATTGTCGGACCACCAACGTATCCAGCTCCAATACAACAGATCTTCACCATCTTTCTCTGTATACAGAAACCTACAAATATGGGATCTGACATAATAAGGAAAATAAGTCTATCGTACTATCAATCCAGTTTAATACTATGTCCCAAACGCGCACAATATCAGTTTCCTAGTTACCGATACTCTGCACGATTTTCCTCCAAACTTAAAAGGGAAAGTCTAAATTCAAATGAAATCATCGACAAATTAAAATAAAATGGAATGAAAACGGTATATATAGTACAAGGTTAGAGAAGAAGGAAACAACAAGCACAGTTCGAAGATGGAATCCCAAATCTTAACATTAAGGAACAAAAAGAAACTAAAAATATCGTCAAATAGGCCGATCAATTAGACCAAAACATACCTCAAATGGTGGACAATTGATCCAAAATATGAGAGAACTTCTCTTGTGCAAAAAAGCGAATGGCCAATTCTTGGTTTTATAAAGGTAAAATTAATCTACTTTTTTCACAAAATAATAATAAGTAAAGTAAAAAGTCAGAATTACTTATGAAAAAGAAGAAGATGCAGAATTTGGAGCGTCCAAACGTAAACAAGGAAATTCACAAGATTAATTAATCTCGTACGAGAAACGGAAAAACCACTTAAATAATCCGTTTACGTTTCACTTAAAGAAGCCGTTTACGTTTCACTTAAAGAATCAAAATCAAATTATACAGAGATTGCGTGTATCATAATGGTTGACTGAATCAGAGATCATGTTCTTGAAAATAAGAAAAGTGAGATTGTTTCGACCGAAAGTAACAAAAAATCTTGCTTCTTATGCCGTTCATTCTCGTACTAAACATGAAATAGGATTATTGAAAACAAAGGAAGCTTAATACTTGAGAAAAAATGTGTTTAGGTGGTTGGTTCAAAAGACAGATAATTATAACCACAAAACTGATATAAATTATCTTGATTTGAAGGCAACAATGTTTAAGAGAAAAACGTGTTTATACCTGATAAAATGGCCTTCAATCAGCAACAAGAAGGTGGTGAAAAGCGTGAATTACACACCAAACTGCTGGTGTAGAGAGAATTTTACAATGTGGAAATGTAGATGAAGGTGTTGAAGGATATATAGGAGTATTAAAAGCTGATTGTGGAAATTTAAATGGGAATACTATTCATGTTTTATTAATCCCTTGTTTGACTTTGACCCTCCATTTTGAGAGTAAAAAATGCAATAATGATTTTTGGAGAATTTGTAGTTAAAAATGAAGAAAAAATCTCGATTTATGTATAATATTATTCTATTTAAGAATGTGTGGTTGAAAATGAGTTTTGATGAAATGGGGCTCAACGAGGGCTTTAAATACTTATCTACGCCTAAAATTCTACTCATGTCTCTAACAATGTCCCGAAACTTTAAATTTTTTCTAAGTCATTTGAATCTATTCTACCTAACTTAACGTCCCACTCAACAGTCGACAAATACAGCGTCTAGTATCCATAGTTTACGACTAGGACTACAGGGGTGTGGCAAATGGAGGGTGGATGTTAAAAAAAAAAAATGGCAGTTATTTTTTGTTGTTAAAAAGAGTATTCAACCATTGATAATTTTTTGTCGTTAATTTTTTTTTTTTTTAATAGTGTTACCTAAATTTCTATCAACCCTAAACAAGAGAGAATAAAAATAAAATGACTATTGCATAATTCTTTATTGTTGTGGAGATTTAAGACAATTATTTGCGGAAAGAATCAGATAATTTATGTTTTATGTTTGAAAATCAACATATAAGCATTTGATAAATAAAAGATTTAATTGGTATGTCCTATATAAATAATAAAGTGGACATTAATTATAATATTCTTTTTATGTATTAATATTTAACCGTTTGATAAAAAATGGTAACAAGCTTAATGTGGCCAATTAATTTAAACGTGGGATTTTTGTAATGTTTCCACTTTAAACCGATAATTAATAACCAGAGATATTTTATGGGGTTGGTATCTACGGAGTATCGACACTATTGTTAGACTGATGTATACATATTACGTGTTCGATATGTAATTGTACTGTTGTATTGAATATTCATACTTTTTGAATATTCTAAATAACATGTGTGTATGCAGAGACGGAGATGGGGGGCAGGGGGGCGATCGCCTCCCCAAGATTGTCCGCTGGTCCACTATTCCTAATTAATTTGTAATGTAATTTTCAGTTTCGCCCGCCGCCACCCAAAATATAATCTTGACCATTAAGAAGTCAAAATGAGTTTTTAATATTCTAAACTTGCTATTCGATCTATTTTATTAAAGGTCAATTAAAA
>CAIGRF010232697.1:29352-39648 GCA_903798235.1 Fraxinus ornus | reverse complement strand
TTCTCGATTGGGAACTAAAACTTCTAAACCGAGTCCGAAGCCTCAACGATCAAGGAGAAGACGAAAATATCAAAAAGGCTGCCCTTCTCTAAACAATAATGAGGATGAAGAAGAAGTCTCTGTTAATCACATAGCTTTTAAAGAAGCTCCTGACTCAAAATCTAAGTCTGAAGACTCTACCACAATAGACTCAAAATCTAAGTCTGAAGACTCTACAAGTAAGTTTTGGAATCTAGATTGAGAAGAATAATCATACATGGGTGAAAACTCGAAATTAGAGACTTTACTATCACTATCAAGGTTGATTACAGCAATTGTCACTGTCAATCTCGAAAATTTGTTGATCGACCAAGAAATGTTGACCAAGTAAATGGTAGGGGGTTTTACTAAGAAAAAAAGAGCAAGTATTATATAGTTATAAAAGTAGAGACCAGCCCCGTCAATAAAATAATGAAGAATTAAAAAATAAATGCGAAGTTCTCAGGGAAGAGGAGCCCAACAAATTCGTGAAAAGGGATGTCTAGTAGTCCAAGGGATATCGTCGAACTAATTAATCATGTTTTATATGTGGCAAACGAGGCATGTGACAGATTGCTGACTCAAGAAAAAACCTATATAAGAAAATATGACAACCTCCAATGAGAAAAATTTATAATAGTAAAGAAGAATATGATATTGTAGTACCAGTTGTAGTAATGGAGCAGACTCAAGAGGAGGAATACAATAAAGGCCCTGAGGAAGAATCTACACTAGTAGTGGTCTCCCTGGACGAATAAATTATGAAAGTGATTGGATCATCGACTCTAAATGTTTTAACCACATGACAGGTGATAAAGAGAAGCTACAATATATCACGTGCTAGGAAAAAAGAAAAAATCTCCTATTAGTGATGCAATAGATGTCATTGTTCGCTGAAAATATGCCGCAAGTGCACGGGTCGCGTACAAGTAATAAAGTGGACCTTTTGAGTCCGGATTGTCGATCCCACGAGGAATGTATACTTTAGATTACACAATTTTAATCAATTTTAATTCTAACGACAAAAGAAACACACACAATATTAAAAACACGATTTAAAAAGCAGTAAATAAACTAACAATCTACAAAATAAGAAAATAAAAGTCTTGGAAATTTCGGAGGGAAATGTGGTTGGAATTTATGATGTCGCTTAACCTATTGTTTCATTAATATCAAACCAATAACACGCTGATGCAAATTACCAAAATACGATAGTTAGACCCGATTTTCCAATTTTAAATTAATACCCTCTTTCGAGTGATATTAACCCTAATTAATTAATTCATACCACATATTTCTATGTCGATACAAAGTTAAATAATCGCATTCAATATTTGTGAAAATACTCAACGGGTCACCTAGAGTAGGTATATATTTCTATATTACCTAAACGCGCAAAAGATATACTAATGCAAATCCAGGGTATCAATCATTTCGGTCTAGCAAATGTAATTATTTTTCAACAATCACATAAACACCTAACAATTCCATCTAGTGATCAATTAAATGAAATCATTTTAAACATGATAATCAATACACTATGATTTTGATAACAAATGCATTTCTTGAATCATTCAATACATATATCGATAATTAATGAAACAACTAGATTAAATTCAATCATAAATTCCAACACAACAAACTTAGCTCATTTTATAAAGATGATAACAAAGGAGATATTTAACAAATTCATTACAAGTTTGGCAAAATAAATTGAGAAAAATCAAAGTTTAAAGATAAAACCCTTTTGAAGCTTGGAATTGATCTTCTCCCAACTCTTTGCCAAGTCCTTTGTAGTAATCTCCTTGTGCTCTATGATTTCACCTCCAAAATATGAGCCAAGAACAACAAAAGAAAAGAAAGAGAAAAGAAAAATGAAGAACAAAGCTAGAGAGAAAAACTATAAAACTTAAAAACTAAAAACTAACCTAAAAACTAATCTATCTATATTCCTTAAAAAAAAACGTCCAGCCATGTATATATATAGGAAAGATATTTTCCTTAACTTAGCCATTAAGTTAAGGAAAATATCATAGGAAAAATTGCATCTAAGTCCCCAAACTATTGGAAAGTGGCAAAATGGTCCCGCAACTTTGAATTAGTACATTTTGGTCCTTGAATTTTTCACTTTCATTTCACTTATGCCCTTGATAAATTGCACTTCAAGTCCTTCAACTTTTAGGCTTGTGCATTTCAGTCACCAACTTCACCTTTTTGTTCACTTTAGATCCCTTTTCATCCTTTTTCGCTCCGTTCTTCTTCTTATCGGGGTTTTCACCTATAAACGTGAAAATAACACAATTATGCTCAAAATAAACTCAATATCATTTCCAATTAATTCCTAAAAGTGCCGAATAAGTGTATTTTTACACACTTATCAGTCATTAGGTAACTATGTTATGTTTAGACCAAAAACTTCAAGGTGCATCAAAATATCAAAATCTCGGGCACATCAATAACGAAGGGACAAAAATTAGGGTCTATCTATGTAATGACAATTGAGTGTGCATATATAGATAAGACTCAAAATAACGAGATATTTGATTTATAGCATGCAAAGCTAGGACACATAAGTTATCATAGGTTGAAAGTGATCATGAAGAAATCGATGCTCAAGGTCTCCCTCAACTCGAAATCAGAGATGACATCACGTATGTTTGCGATCAATATGATAAAGCACATCAACTACCATATTAGGAGACAAAAGGTTAACAAGAGCATGAATGTGGTCTTCATTGAAAGTTTCTTGGGTAAGGACAGGTTGAGAACAGACCCTAAAGATTCAAGTCCTGAATTGAGTTAGAAAATGCTAGAGGTATATATAGAGAAAATATAACCCCCAAACTACATCAGAAAATACCCTTGTGACTCGACTCAAAAGATCCAACAGAATTAGTAGACCTCCACAGAGATATTCACCAGCGTCATATCATACTCTATTGATTGATAGAGGTGAACTATAAAGTTGTAATCCATACAAGTTAATGAATCAATAGGGATTTAGCAATGAGGGATGAGATGGACCATTATTGTCGTATCAGATATGGCAACTGATAGAGTTACCCAAAGGAAAGTAGGCCTTGTAGAAAAATAGATTAACCCATTAAAAGAAGAATATGATGAAAGTAAGTGATATAAAGTAAAACTGGTTATAAAAGGATTTCAACAAAGAGATGCATTGACAACATTGAGATTTTATCTCTTGTGGTGAAATTAATCACAATTAGAGCAGTATTGGATTAGTTGTAAATAAAGATTTGCACCTAGAGTAGTTGGATGTAAAGACAATTTTTCTTTATGGTGATTTGGAGGAAGAAATTTACATAATATAACCACAAGGTTTCGAAATAAAAAAAAATTAAAAAGTGGTGTAAAAACTTCAAATGAGTTTGTAAGCTGTTAAACGAGCTCCAAGATAGTTGTATAAAAAGTTTGATAATTTTATAGGTAGTAATGGCATCAGGAGGTGTCAAGGAAATAATCTTTATTATGTAAAGAACATTGGTAACACTTATATTATTTCACGTCCATATGTTGATGACATACTGATTGTAGGTGCTTGTAAACAAGAAATACATAAGTTAAAAAGAAGTTATCCAAGGAGTTTGCAATGAAAGATTTGGGTGTTGAAAAACAAATCTTTGAATGAAAAAAATTAGGGACAGTGGCATTTTGAAACTGAAATACGAAGAGTATGTGAAGAAAGTGCTAAGCAGTTTTAGAATGGATGATGCAAAATCAGTAGATACTCATTTCGTTAGTCACTTTAGGCTATAAAATAAGTAATTATCCTCTATAGAGCGAGACTGAGCCTACATGGTCAAGGTGCCTTATGCATTTGTTATTGGTAGCCTTATATATTTAATGGTATGTACAGGACCAGACATAGCACATGAGTAGTAGTTAGTGAGTAGATATATGAGCATTTCAAGTAAACGGCATTGGGAAGCAATAAAGTGGATTCTCAAGTACTTGAGAGGTAGTTCATATTCAGCCTTTTGTTTTAGAAAATCAAATTTGGTATTACAGGGCTATGTAGATGCTGACATGGCATAGGATATTAATGACACGAAGGATACTATTGGATATGTATGCATTTTAGGTAGTACAACAGTTATTTAGGTGTCTAACCTGCAGAAGATAGTTATCTTTCCACTACTGAGGTTGAGTATATATGTTGTTTGGACTGAAGCTAGAAAAAAGATGATATGATTGTAGTCTTTTTTGGAAGAATTAAGTCACAAGTATTGGAAGAGTTTGTTGCATTGTGATATTTACTTAGCAAAGAATTATGTTTATCATACAAGGATAAAGTATATACGGGTCCATTATTATTTCATCAGATTGACTTTAGAGGATAAAATCTTAATATGAGAAGATTCAGTGGACTAATATGTTAACAAATACTATTTCGATCAAGAAACTAAAGTCGTATCAATTTCAGTTGGACTTCTCTTTCAAGGATTGATGGGTTGTTATCGCTACAGAAGTGTCACAAATAGTGGATTAGTCTCCAAGTGGGAGATTTTTAAGTTGTAGAGCCTAATGAAATCTCCAAGGGCACTTTAGGAATTTTGTTCATGTAAAATTTGTCATAGCAATATGAGTCTATGTAAATTTTGATTTTTCCTAATTAATCTTATAAATGGAAACAGTTCTTAGGTTTTTGATAACATCATAAAAGAATGAAAGAGATGTTAGAGAAGATAGGTGTGCGATTTTCTCTTATAAACGTTTTTTATTATAGTGAATGACTCTATCGGCAGAAGAATGGGTAGTCTCACACTGAGGATAACCTCTTTAAATCTTGTGTATTCTTGAGTGTTTACTTTTCTTCTTGAGCAAACGATTGATCACTCTTAACTTTATTTACTAGTTGAATTTAGCCGTTGTTACACATCATTATCGAAGTGAATCATAATTATTGAAAGTTTCTAACATTCCATATTATTCGTACTTGGATTAAAATTTAAAAATATAGTTTATAGTGCAAAGCAAATGCATTGCAGTAGTCAAATCTGAAATATGTCATTCAAGTTACATAAGACCTACCAAATCTCAATATATTCGACTTGAAAACTTTGACAATTGAAAATTGATTCCACAACATTGAAATCAATACATACTACTATGATGTATATAAATTTTTATAGAGAACAAAAAATGTACAAGAAAAGAACATGTGAATGATAAAGATTGGGAATAATGTCATATAGCATGATTCCAACCTAGCATCTAATCTCTTAATTGTCACTTCATTTAATGAATTGACTGCATTTTTGCTTGTTGAACTTTTAGTGACCAATGTGTGATATCAAGTTAGATGAAATTAATAAATATGATAAGATCACACAATTACTTCAATATATCGAAGTGCTAACACATCAAATTGCTGCACTCATTTTGCAGCAATAAGTACATGATGTCTACCCTCAGAAGGAGTTTGAGAAAGAAAATCATTTTACTCCTCTTGATCAGCCAGCAGGCCTGTCTTCAAAGAAAAGTAGGTGAACATTAGGAGAATAGACACTGGAAATTAGGATTCAAAGCTGACATCCTTGAATTACACGGCACCCTCCATCTGTCCTAATATTGAGGCAAGCCCTCTACCCTTATATTTGGTTCATCTCGATTGTCTTAATGCCTAGTTTGGATGACTGCAGTTGAGGAGGTCGTATATATCAGAGGTTTTAAAATGACAAACATGTTTCCCATTTTAAACATTTGTAGTCGAACAACAACGTGGTGGCAACAGACAAAGGTAATAAGAACCAGAATCAGAAAGAACAAGATTGCGACTTAGGATAAGTTGAAAAACACATGAGAACTGCATAAATTGTAGAATTTACGTCAAGATATTAAATATGTTACTGGATATACTATGGAATTCTATATGTTGATCATAAGGAATGATATTACGGAGACATATGAGCAGTTGGTATCTCGTTATGTAGGTGGCATACGTCCCAAGGGTACTCTCTACATGTTTGATCTTATAATAGTATTTGAGGTACATCAATGAGCTTTACAGATTGAGAAGCAACAATCCGACGAATAGGTACAGGTTCTACCAACAATCTATATTCAGTAACAGCATGTCCAGGTAGTTTCACACAAATTGGTCCTATTAAACTAAATCCCAGTCAACAACCAACATGTTCTTGTGGGTGTTTTCATTTTTATGGTTGTGGTGGAACAAGCCGTAGGTGCTCGGAAAACCTAAGCAAAAGGCTTTTCACTGATGAAGTACATGAAGATTATGATAGTGAGTCCATCTATTCGAATGAAGTTTTAGTAAAGGATGAGAAATCAGCAGCAAGTAATGCTGGGTTAATATTGCTGGTGTGTAGGAATTACATGACCCTGTATGGGAATAACGGTGATTGGCTGTATAACAATATCTTCCAATCTATGTGTACAGTTGGGGAAAAAGTTTATAGATTTATCGTTAATTCTGGAGCTGTTAGAATGTTGTTGTTTAAAAAGTAGTCAAGAAATTAGGGTTGTAGACGGAAAAGTATTCCAAACCATATAAGCTAACCTGGTCGAATAAAGTTAAGATTTCACAGTGTCTTAATGTGCATTAATTAGTTTATCTATCAGACCTATGTATAAGGATGAGGTTTTATGCGATATGGTTGGTGAAAGTTTATTAAGTCCGACCTTCTGTGCGGAATTATACAATTAACAAGCAACAAGTTACTTTTAATTGTTTCTAGATGATTAGTTAATCAATTCAATTATCCTCTGTTGGATTGCCGCAGTTTATATGGAAAAATAATAACACTAATATTGTTGATGGAGAAACCCAACTGGGTAAAAACATCGGGACCAAGTCAGTTACCTCCACTATAAATAATACGGATTTACAGCAAGATGCTGCCTAGCAAACTCCACTAGATTTACCAATCTAATTCATGTTACCTCCAAGATCAGCTAAACCCACCAGCTCGGGATCTTCTACAACTGTCTCTTCCAAGTGGAATTTCAAGAACTTCTTGTTCTTTTGTTTTTCCTGCGCTTGTAGTCCAACCTCTCTCAACCTCTAGCTGCCTGTGAAATTCAACTTAGAAAGTACCTTCCTAATGATGTTTTGGAAGTATGTGTTTTGGATTCAATGGATTTGATATTTTTTCCCCAATCTGCGGTTGTATAATCACAAGAGTGAATGGATTCAATCAATATATGAACAAGCTCTTGAATCTTCAAAGAGTAATATGGAAGTGTTATAGAGAAGAGGCATAATGAACAACCACGCAAATTTCATGCATAGACTTAGGTATTTATAGGAGAGTGTAATTAGGTTGAATGGGCCGGAATATATGAACATGTTATAGAGAAGAGTCACACTGAACAAACCCCCAAATTTCGTGCAAGGCATGGGATATTTATAGTTAAAGGCAATTAAGTAGAATGGGTCGTGTAAAAAGCCTTAGAAATGCAAATTAGATTTTTCCAGATAATACTGTAGCTCCTATTCTAACCGCTCGAGCAACAGCTAGGCGATAAGCGACAAGCAGGCGCCGCAACTCCTATTTTTACCACTCGAGCAACAGGTAGGCGATAGGCTACCGAAATTGCGACGACGTTTACTCCTTTGTTCCATACTCGAACCCTAGGACTTGTAACTTACTACTTGACCCTTTGAATTTTAAAAACTCTTTTACAACAATATTAATTTCAATTCTTTTGTTCACAGAATTGCTAATTATATTAAAACCTGACAGTTGGCATAGATGCATGTCACATATTGTTGAGGCAACCTTGGCAGTTTGATCATCATTCAGTGCACGATGTATTTGTAAATATATACGATTTCATATGTAGGAGACAGAAGATTGTGTTACTACTTAGCAAAGCCTATGGCACATCTTCAGTTCGTGGGGACAGTGCTAAACTAGGGAAAGTTTGAGTAAGAGATTGCAAATTCTAGTTTGGTGTTATTTTATTGGGTAAATATGTCAATACCTGGACTACAATTCTTGACTAGATTTGGCCATTGATTGAGGAATTCTAAGATGTATTTTTAATAGAATTACTAGAAGAATTGCCACAATTATGGGATATTTAGAATCAAGGATGAAGCCAGGAGGGTTTTTTTCCACTAAAATTTAAATAAGCTTGGGCCCAGCACTGTCCCCTCCTTACGTCCCTGTCTAGAATCAAATTGACTTGATGATAGATGTCACATTACCTAACACAATGCATTACACGATGAGCCCAAGGGAACATGAAAAGTTACATAGGCAGTTTGAAGAACTTTTGCCAAAAGGATATGTCCAAGAAAGTCTTAACCTGTATATTGTTGTGATTTGCTTAAGCAAAGAAAGATAAAATCTTCAAGAGGTTCTTACCGTCATCCAAATGGACAATTTTTTTTGTTATAGTAGCCATATGTTGTTTCCAAACTGATCTGCAGTATTCTTGTGATACGTGGTTTTGAAGGATGGCTTAGCAGTGGAGTCAGTAAATCAATGGCCACAATCGATGACGATTACAAATGTTTGTAGTTTTCATGGTTTTGCTTCCTTTTATAGGAGATTTATATAAAATTTTAGATGCATTATGGTACCTATTACAAATTGTATTAAGACTGAGAGGTTTCATTAGATTCTTTGGGCAGATGAATCATTTTGGTTGATTAAAAAGAAGCTGACTTCCATCATATTCTGGTACTACCTGATTTTACCTAGCCATTTCAGTTACAATGTGATATTTTGAAAGTTAGTATTGGAGTAGTTCATAGTCAGACCAGTTATGATATGATCCAAGAGTCGAGGTCGACGATTTTGAGCTCAGGACGAGACCCGTTGATTATCGAATGAGGCCCGATGACACGTTCGAGGGAAAAGAGGGTGAAAAAGGCGATGGGATTGCTTGCTCAAGATATGGTGGTCGAAGTGTCGAAGCTAACAAGTCAAGGAACAAGTTTCATGTTGGGCTCGGAAGAAGAAACTAAATGGATCAACTCGATTCAAGCATCAAATAAGCAACGTGGATAAAAATGGGCAGAAGAAAAAAGAGGTGTCATTTTTAACACTATAGGGTCGCATATTGTAAAATGAATGCGACTGCACACATATCTCCCGAGACAAAATTGAAGGATGAAAGATGAATTGTGCGACTGTATTAAAATGTACTATGCGACCGCCTAGTACATTTAGGGGTGAAATTTTTCTTTTTCCGCGAAAGTTTCCTAATTGCACTAAAACACTATTTTTGATATATTTGTAATATTTTATGAATTTAATTATGTTTTTACTAGGTTTTCTAGTCATTAGTATAAATAGGACTTCATTATTCAATGTATGGACCTTTTTCACAATTTGAGATTGTTATACAATTGAGAGGCATTGTACTTTCAACCATTGTTCTTCATTGAACACCGTGAACTTATCAAGTTAATTCTTGTGGCGTTCAACATCGGGTGTGGATCAACGTGTTGTGTAATCAAGAGTCATTCAAACACTGTTTTTATTTGGTTGCTTCATTCATTAATTCTTGGTTCCAACTCAAAATCGGGATTATTCTTTGGGCTTTCTTGGGATCTTCAATCTCGTTGTGGGTTGCATATCGTTGCTACGTGGCTCTCATCAGTTGGTATTAGAGCAAGGCTCCAAAATAATCAGGTTATATCTTTTGTTTCTTGTTTGAGTTTTGTTTTTTCTTTTTTTTCATTGTTCTTTGTGTTCTTCGGGTCCATTTTATTTCTTGAGTTTTGATCCAGAAAATTACAAAAAAATAGTCAAAGTTGTTTTTGGGATTAATTACAGGTCCAAATCAATTTTCGTCTGTTTTGCTAGGTTTGTAGTTGAATTCCCGATGTAAAAAAAATCCAAAAATTCAAAAAAATTATTATTGTTATTACCGAGAAATCTCCAGCAGTTGAAATTTCAGCTTTGAGTAAAAAAAAAGGATCGTTCAAAATTTATTCTATTTTACGTTCTTGAATAGTATCCTTTCACTTCTTTCCTGTCTTTGAGTCATTCTTCATCTTTTTTTTTCTTTCTCCTATTACAATTCGTGATCAATACTTAGCTGGATCCACGGGAATACAATATTGGTTGAGTTCACCTTGTTTTTTGAAGTACTTGGGCGAAAGCACTGAGTGGTAAAAAGCGGAGTGGTGAGATTAATAGAGGGAAAAAAGCCAATAGGTGAGTGGTATACGAGTAATCATTTGTGAGGCAGAAATTGTATAGATTAGGATGTTCGACAGAGAGGGTTCCAATTCAAACAGGTAGCCGAATCAAAACCACATGGCGGATGATGTAATAA
>CAIGRF010232652.1:1852-17391 GCA_903798235.1 Fraxinus ornus | reverse complement strand
CAGTATCATCTAATTCCCGTCTTCTACAGGCACGAGTCTCTGCAGCCCATTGACCACTAAGGGCTACAACACACCTCTGTCGGAATAAAAGAGTCCTCATCTTCTTGCGCCAGAGACTGAAGTCTCCAGTACCATTCCATGTCTCAAGTTCAAACTTATGTACAGTAGACATGATGATAGATAATATTCACAATTGCAAGTATACAGCACACAAAATATAATGATTCGGGCAATTTACAGAAAAATTGATCAAGATAAGTGAACAGCAGAGTCAACAAGATAATAATAGATATTTTCTTATCAATGCAATTCACAGATTAAAGTAGTCACAATTCAGAACAATATGTTACAGTTTTGAAAGAGGTTTAAGGGGCGGTAACCCGTGAACCCACTGCTCTTTCAGATTCCCAGACCCTCACAGGAGGTCTTGGACAAAGGAAAGCAATGGAGAATTGCTTACCTTAATAACCAGTTTCAAGAACTTAACAGTACTTACAAGTTTTAAAGAGGAGGTTTCGAAAATGTACCGAAATATGAAACCTCGATGTTTCAGAATGAAAAGAGCAAAGGGAGAATACCGAAATCACACCAAGGAATCCAGAATAAGTACAAGAAAGCAGAGAGTCACCAAGACTCGGTGGAACTCAGCAGTGAGTCACGGACTCAACCAAGAATCGGAATGAGTTACTCCAACTCGCCAGACTTAGTACGAGTTAGAAACAAAAGTACCCAAGACTCAGTAGAAACACAAGATTAACCAGGATTTACAGCGAGTTAAGACGAGTGAAAAAGGAAAAACAATTTTCTCTCACAAAGAGCTGGACGTCTATCCTAAGAACTTCAAATCTACACCAAGAACCCAAAACAGAGACCCAATCGAACCCTAACTCAAAGACGAGGCTCTGATACCACTTGTAAGGCCCCAAATCAACAATACTAAAAGGATCGAAGTTTACAAACCACAAAATAATCTGCAGAAACATAAAATGAACACTGAACACAAGATTTTTCACCCCGTAAGGTCCGGATGTTCAGTCACAAAGGCCTAATCACCCATTGAGCATCCACAAAGGATATAGCTCTAGATCCACTAAGTATCAATCAAGAATCGGTACAAATGTTCGAAGAAACTCAATTAATCTCGCCTCAAAAAACCAAAATCGCAATCACAGAAAACAACCCCTAATCTATATACATTATATAGACTTCACAAAGAATAGGATTGAAGAAAACACTAAGACTAATTACGATTATAAAACCATGAAAGAAACCATAAACTTCGCAGAGAAAAGGGAAAATAGAGAGACAAAGAGAGAATTGAAGACTCTCGAATGCGAGAACCCAAAAGCCAAGTCAACCCAAGTAATATGAACAGTTGGCATCGAATGGCAGAGGATCAGCCACGTGTATGGCTGATAACATTAATTCATTGAGGCCACAACCCATTTTACTTAGCAGTCCAACCAGCACATAAGAAGACCCAACCCAAAGTATAGTGAGACAGCTCAATACAATTAGCAGAAATGTTTTTAAAATAGGTTTGGGCATTGATGTAGACGAAATCATTAATTTTTTATTTTTCAAAATATAAACTCCTACAAATAATTAACTGATAATTTAATGTAGTATACAAAGAACTAATGTTAGAATCAACTCTTTTTGTCCTAATTGATTAGAGATAGTTGTTCCACCTTTGAGGTTAAAAGTTCAAAGATTTATCCCTTTTCCCTTCACTTCCCCTTCAAAAAGAATTAAAATAAATAAATTAGAACATACATATACGTTTTAATGAGATGAAACTTATAATTATCTTATGTACACTATATTGTTGATGATAAAATATGTCAACACTCTAATACCCTGTTTGACAACTATTATTTTAAAATTCTTTAATTTTCATACTCATTTCAAATCATACATTTACACAATAAAATATATTTTACATGTAATTAACCCAGAACTTATTTTACTTTTAACCACACATTTTTCAAAAATTCACTATTTAAAACTTCATTTCCTTAAAATAATGGCCATCAAACAGGCTAAATAAGCAATATTTTACATAATTTTGAAGATTGTGCAAAACATCACATTTAAGAGAGAACTTTACACGTTCGAGCTTTTGATGAATCTTGACAAACAAGATTATAAGAACAAGTGCTAAAAACAAGGTGTCGTTCTTATCATCACATCTCACAATATTAAAAAATTATTGGAATAATGGTATGGTAAATAAAGTGGGGACTAGAATAATTTCTATCCTAAGTAATAATAAAGAGGTGCTTTATCAATTTTGTCAAATTCAAATCGTACCACTACAAAAAAAAAAAAAAAAATGTCGAAAAACGTTCAATTTGATATTAGAATTGCGTTATAATTTATATTCAAGTATTGCAGTAATTTATTTATGAATAATTTACGCATCAATTATTTCATAAAATGAATTCAGTCCGCACATGAAAAAAAGTAAAAAAAAAAAATTTAAGATATAAATATATAAATTTGTCTCTTAAGCTTTATCCAAGAATCCAAAACTAACAAAGAGATCAGATAACTATACTTGTCTTGCAAAGTTAGCATTTCTTTATTATTTATTACTAATTATCTAAATGTATTTGTCAATTACTTAGGTTGACGGTAATCTCAATGTGTTTGGATATCACACGACAAAAACACAACTTTCTCGGGTGATTTTTCTCATGTCGTGGTCCGCGATTTGACTTCTATTTTATTCTAGTTTAAACTCATATGGGTTGAGTGGTTGAGATATTTAATTTAATTTTTAAAATATTTGCAAGTTGATTATTTCTTCAGTATCAATATTTTTTATTCAACTGCACTTGATAATCATCCCCAATTTTGCCCGAAATTTTGCAAATTTTGAAAGGTTATTCATTTTGTCAACACGTGCCACATTGCCACTCGTTCTTCGATATTAACATGCTTCAAGTCCATGTCTTCATTAAGTACATTCTCTGTAATGAAGTGGTAATAATGCACTTTGACTTGGTTGGTGTCTATGTGTGACACACTAGATTCTTTGCTATGTAAATAGCTAATTGGTTATCGCAATATTTAGGGTCCGTCGACATGACTTTTGAAAAGTTAAAANTTTAGAAAGCACTATTTTAAGGGATAGAATTTAATTATTTTTGCCAAAAAATGTTTTTAATCATTAAGAACCTGTTTGGTAGAGATTAAAATCGGATTAAAATTGAAAAACTAGTCGTTATTGTTACTTTTATTAGACGAGTGAGACCCAATAACGACCATATTTTCAATTTTAATTAGATTTTAATTGTTACCAAACAGGTCCTAAAAGTGCTTTAAGAGGAAGTTGATCCAATGTGACTTCCTTTAAAAAACACTTCTGAAATAGGAAGTGTGTTTAAAAATTAATTTTCAAATAAAAACTATAGAAAGTTCTTTTAAGAGCTCTTCTACATGAAGTAAAAGCAAAAATTATGTCAAACGGATCCTT
This sequence comes from Fraxinus ornus, assembly GCA_903798235.1. Classification (NCBI taxonomy): domain Eukaryota; kingdom Viridiplantae; phylum Streptophyta; class Magnoliopsida; order Lamiales; family Oleaceae; genus Fraxinus; species Fraxinus ornus. The sequence continues at coordinate 13,910 of CAIGRF010232652.1, read as the reverse complement.
AGTTTTACATCATAACTTACAGATTGATGTAAGTCATTCATGAGTTACATTAGTCGTATACTCTGTGAGCTTCCATTGTTGCTGCTCTCTATTCATCATCATGTCGTTGACAAGGGCGCTATTGGTTGCCTCTTACTATATTATGATACTACGGGTGTCCCAAGACTGAATATATATCTAGTTGTCGATCTCCATGGGTTCATATTAGCTTAATCGGTGTTGCTAGTGGTCTTAAATTGTAATGAATCACCTTACCTGTGAGAATTCCATCGATATAAAGCCAACTATCAAAGCTAATACAGAAAAAGATTTACTTATTCGTACATCATTTTTTGCCAACTTTATTGACCTTGACAACAAACTATTGACGTGAAAAAAATGCACACCAAGCACTGCTGTGCAGAAAAATGTGCATGCGGAAGCATAAAAACTCATAATTCATGATCAACCCTTTAAACTCTACCCATATGAAGAGGGAAAACCAGCCTCAACACAACCTAAATTGCCCCAGGCCAACCCGTGGCCATAATTTGGGCTCGATTCACACGTTTTAAAGCATATGTTGGCACTTCAAGACTCGAAAAGTGTCGTACAAGAGTTTTACAAAAAATGATGTGAAGAGAATAAATTAGATGAAAATATTAATTGTATTTTAAACTAATAAATGGTAAAGTATCACGTGATATTTATATAATCCATTATATAGAGGTGTCAACGAGTCGAGCCGAACTGTTAGTCGAAACTTTTTGCTCGGGCTCAACTCGAGTAAAAATACGTCGAGAATTTTTTTGGCCCGAGCCGAGTTGAGCAAAAATTCAGCCAAAAAATTTAGGTTCGACCCGAACAGAACTCGGCTCGAACCTTATCAAAAGCCAAGCAGAACCAAGTCGGGTTCGAGCCGGCTCGAGTTTTTTTAAATAATAATTAAATATTAACATATATTAAAAAAAATACACCTAAAATTAAAAATCACAGGCCAAGCCAACGAGCCACACGAACCGGTCCAGCTCGAGCTGATGCCCCCCAAAGTGGGGCTCTAGGACATGCCATTTTGTCATCCTTATCATTATATAAAGTCCACAGGATCCAAAGTTCAGCCCTTTTATTTGTCCTGTTCAGTGCACGATATATAGAACAAATATGTCATTACCCTCTTATCGACTATCACTAGGAATTGATGCCAAACTCGGAAAGCTAAAAAAATGAATTGCGAACCATGAAATTAAGAATAGCAAATGAAAATTAATTATTAATATTAATATCTCCAATTGCATTACAAACATACGCACCACCCAATCGAAGAACCATAGTAATTATGAAATACTCTTTACAATATTTAAAAAAAATAATAATACATAATTCCATTCTCTTCTTCTGCTACATCTTTTTCTTCATCAGGCGGGCACATCATCGAAACTTTCAAATTGTCATAATTTTCAGAAAATTTGTGCCCCAAAATAAGAGATTCAGCTGCACTCTTCACCCCATCATCATGTTCTATTCAATTTCTGCATATTAGGGATAAATTATATAATTTAATATTTACAAAATCTTCACCCAAAATCAATCCCATCATCACGATTCACGAACAATTGCTTGGAAAATCAAAATAATCTAATTTACCAGCTCCGATATCCATTCCACATCCGGGTTTGGGGAATCGGAAGGCTTTGTATTTGGATTCAGGTTCGGAGCATCTCGGTCCAGAGGATTATCTTTGCTCAATTTCTCGAACATCTTCGCCCTCAAGTCCCTACCTGATTCGACCCTCTCCATCATTGGCTCCTCAGACCCATAATTCTCGTCCCACGCATCGAAGTACCCCATCCCTGGTCGCGAAACGGTCTGTGTCGGGGTCGTGGGTAGGCTAAAGTACCCGGGTCGGCTGATGGGGAAAGAGAGCCCCACCTGACGATTCAAAGGAGATGGCATGGAATTCGCATGTTTCAACTGCAGCTTGCTTAGAGAAGCCACCATTTCGTTGATAGAGGTGGAACCCGGAGATCGACTCAGCTTGCTAGCCGAGTTAGACATCGGAGAGTTAGTCATCGGAGACATCGGCGGAGATTCAGTCGTTGGCGACCCAGAATCCGAAGACGACATAAAAGCGAGTCGGTGGGGCGAACTGCCGTCATACGACTCGGCCTGGGGACTCAGAACTCGTAACTGATCAGCCGAGTGAGCAAAGAAACAAACCCTTCTCTTACAGTTCATCCCATCTTTGCATGGCTGCGTACGATAGCGCGCCGGGTGAAGCCAACACTCGAATACGCCGTGTGCGAACTCACAACCATCACCCTTTCTACAGTTCCCTTTACGAAACTCAGGACATGCCGTGCCGGAATAGTGAAACTTCCTCGGGTCACGGCGGCGAGCCTTCTCACCGGGATGCGCATATGGACACTCCGTCCAGTCATGCGACCGGCCACGCGCACACTTCCTCACCTTAAACTCGAACATCCGAAATTGATCGCAAGATTGGGCACCAACCGGAAAATCCCCGTTCCCGTTCTCAATATCCGGAGTACAGGACCGTAAATACGCTTTCAACGCCGATATAGAGTCGTTCTGGAAGAAAACAGAGTAGTCATCGACACCACCATTAGCATTGGCCTTAGGGCTCGAACAGAATGGGTAATTCTCTGTTGTGAAGGACCATGGAGGAACATGAACGATCTGACTTGGACGGTTCATTTCTCCCATCATCATTGTTTTAGTTTTAGAATTTTCTAGAGTGTAATGGAGGGTTCAGTTTGTATTTAAACTGCAGAGGAGGTGGTACAACCATGGTTAAAGTTCATTTAACCATAGTTAGATGAAAATAAACGGTTATAATATTGAGGAATGAGAAGGTGGAATGATGTGGTGACACGTGTAGATAATAATTAAGTAGCGGTTTTCAATATGGCTGTGAGGGAGTTTACATGACAGGCGTGTGAGCAGAGAATAGAATAATAGATAAATTTAGGCGGTGGAGATTGAGAGTAAAAGAAGGGTTAGCTTAAAAAATTAATTAAAAAAAAAAAGTGATTAATGGGACGGGAATTATGTGATTGGATACATTTCAATTTAATGTCACCATCCCCCAAGACCTAGGCCATGATAAAATCAAATTTGACCCACAGTTAACTATTAATTTTAATCACATATTTTAACGGAATCCACAATTTTTCAACCATACATTCCATTAATTTTTATTAAAATCTACTAAAAATTTTATTTTAATCAACAATAAATAGGGGCCGATCTCAATTGATAGTATATGTTTGGCATGTAAAAATTAGAAATTAACTTATTAAAAGAGAATAATTGATTTTTTTTTCTTTTGCAAAGCCATATTGAATAGTGTTTTAGATGAGATTTGTACCATGATGCATGAAAGGGGAAGATTGCCCAACATACAGGTAATGAGTTTTCAAGCATGGCACGTAAACAACATCGCAATACAAGATCAATGAAAGATTTGGAGTCATTGAGATAAGTCGTCGAGGACATAGCATACGAGAGAAGTCGTGCACAGATGGGTATTGTCAATGTGTACAATTATAATAGAGGACGAACGCTCTGTTAAATTTCAAAATTCGTTCGACACATATCCATCGATGTTCAATCAAATCCTCTTTTCATGATTGAATGCATTTCTATAATCCCATATTTAGTTCATGTTTGGTATGGATATAAATCTTGATAAAAATGTAATTACAAATTTCATAGGATCGAAAACTTTCCAATCAAATATTTCCTCAATTTTTATCATTCTACAAATTTTCATTTAAAATTTTTATATACTTTTAAGAAATTCGTAAGATTTTTGAATATTTTTATTTAAAATAGAATTCTCATGTATAGTGCAATACATTGGGGATGGCGATCCCTTTCATCTCATTTTCCCTCCCATGTGATAAAAAATACCTTTAAAAATACAAATTTCAGTCGCGTTAATTATGTAAATAAATAATCAAGTACAAAAAATATATATAAATTTCAATACTCTTTGATTAAATAAATGTTTAATGTTCATTATTATCAATACGTCTACCTTTAAAAGGTAAACAACCAATAAATATATTTAAGTTTTAATTGTAAATTAGTCTTTTTTTTAAATAGAAAATGGATAGAAACAATAAGAAAGAGAGATGAGGAAAATAGAATCAAATATAACCAATAGAAAGTTCGTAGAAGAAAATAGAAAAGAAAATATTGAAGAACAAAAATACATATTTAAAAAATTATTTGTTGAAAGTCTATCAGAATCTCTGGGTGAATAAGAGACGAATTTTGAAATTTTATTTTTTTACTTTCTACTTAAAAATTACTACAATGGAAACTTTTTAAAAGTTTTTAAACTCATTGATATTTTAAATACACTGAAAATTATAGAGACTACTAAAAAAAATCAATTGAATACATCACTTTTAAATTGTTTTTGAAAGTCTAAAAAAAAAATTATTGAATACACCGATATTTTTAAAGGGTCTAAAAAAATTTACATTGAATACCCTTAAATTTCTTAAATACCAAAAATTATTTAAAAGTTTAAATTAAATATGTTCCCGTAATTATGGCTACCCTAAATTTTTCCTTGTTCAAAATCGGTTTAATTAAAATCTTTTCAAATCAAAGGATAAGTAATGGTTAGTTGTCATGGTAACTAAAAAAAATTTTGGGAAAATTGCAGTAGCGATTCCAAACCTTTGGATTATTTGCAGACTTATGTTAACCTTCAATTTGTGTCACTAACGGTCTCAAACCTTTGAAAAAATAGCACTTGAAGTCCAAATTGACGGAAATAGTTAGTTCTATCGTTAGTTGACCTAAAAAATTAAAAAATTAGATATTTTGACAAATTAAACGAGGCATTTTCGTCAATCACATATTAATAATTAAAATAATTGAATTAAAATCCAAAAAGGAAAAAAACTGCCCCACCCCACCTTCATCTTCTTCTCCATTTATGTACCATCACTTCTTATGGAGTCACTGTTGTACCACCAAAACCTACAAAGCTTCATTCCTCTCAATCGCATCAAAGAACTCATACTTTTCCGCCTTGACACCGCTAAGCCACTGACATTCGTTGTGCAACCTTCGCCCTTATAAAATTCCAATAAATTCTTCGTAGCCTCCAACCAGACCCAATTCCTCAATTTAGTATATGAAAAGCCTTGGACATCGAGTAGAAATCCTATCATCACCGAAGTATGGGATTCAATCATCTGTTGAAGACTCAAGCTCCAGACAGAACACACTGCAATATTTGGAGAATAACTCTTATTGAATTCAAAGCAAGCTTCCGGATTATATAGCCTTACAAACCGGAACAAGAAATAAGAAAATAAGAGCCCACATTCTACACTCCTATGAACGTGGTATTCTAGTTGGAGAATAAATCAAACAACACAGCATGACCCTAACAAATAGGATTTATTAACAAAAAGATAAATAAACAAATAAAAGACTTTGACTTCTTCAACAATTTCCTCCCCTAAACTGATTTGCAGTTTGTAAACAGTTTACTTCTGGTACTGCACATACACCAAGCTATTCTCGAAGCCTCAAGAACGCATCAAGCTTCAATGGCTTGGTCATAATATCAACAACTTGATTCTCTATAGCACAATGAACAAGTTCCAACACTCCATCTCTAACAAGATCACGAAGAAAGTGGAACCTTATGTCAATATGTTTGCTCATTCCATGTAGCACAGGGTTCTTTGACAGCTTTATAGTCGAGCAATTATCACAGAACACTGCAGTACTCTTATTTTGAATGTGACCGAGCTTCTCTAGTACTCTCCTCATTCAAACTCCCTGGCAAGCACACGAAGCATCAGCTACATACTCTGCCTCCAGTTCTAAGCTTGAAGACATAACCAGAAGTACTTTTTCGATCATCTAAGTCAACTGCATAGTCACTGTCAGTGTAACCCAGCAGAATCCCATCTTTACCCTTCTTGTAAAAGATCCCCAAATCCACAGTGCCTTTCACATATCGAAGCACTCTCTTTACTGCTTGTAAATGCAGCTCAGTGTGACTGCCCATTATCTGCTAATTAAACCAACATCATACATTAAGTCAAGCCTTGTTGCAGTTAAATACATAAGGCTTCCAACTATTTGCTTGAAAGCAGTGGCATCAACTTTAGCTCCCTTCTCGTCCTTCATAAACTTAACCCCTGGTACAATAGGGTTCTTGACTGAGTTTCTATTTGCCAACCCAAACCTTTCCAACACATCTCGAGCATACTTCTTTTGACTGATGTAGATCCCATCTTCATTTTGTAAAACTTCAACTCCAAGGAAATATCTAATCCTTCCAAGATCAGTCATTTCAAACTCGAACATCATAGATTTTTTAAACTTCTCAAACATCTCCACATCATTACCAGTAAATATAAGATTGTCAACATACAAACTAACAATAAGAAATTTACCTCCTATACCATATTTTATAAACAATGTATGCTCAAAACTGCACTTTTCAAAGCCTTCCTTCACAAAATAAGACTCGATCCGGTTGTACCATGCCCTTGGAGCTTGCTTAAGATCATAGAGTGCCTTCCTTAGCTCATAGACCTTGTCCTCCTCCCATTTTCTTTCATAGCCTTGAGGTTGATCCACAAAAACTTCCTCAGTAAATTCACCGTGCAAGAAGGCACTCTTCACATCTAGTTGGAAGATATTCCACCCCTTCTGAGCTGCAAGAGCAATCACCATTCTGATAGTGTCCCATCTTGCAACTGGGGCAAACACCTCATTATAATCAATTCCATGCTCTTGCGCATACTCTTTAGCCACGAGGCGAGCTTTGCACTTGTACACAGCTCTATGCTCGTTGAGCTTTGTTTTAAACACCCATTTCACACCAATTTTATTGGCTCCAGTAGGTAGAGTGGTCAGCTCCCATGTCTCATTCCTTTCGATAGCTTCAATTTCCAAATACATAGCTTCATTCCACTTTGGACTTTCAACAACCTCCTGGAATGTGATAGGATCAGCAGCAGCAAACATAATACCATCATCTTCCTCAGACAGACCCAAGTCTTCACCACTAACATAGTCTTCCAACCAAGGAAGCCATCTTCTAGTCCTCCCCTCATATGAGCTTGGTGAATTTTCATCAAGAAGCTCATGTGATGATGAACTAGCTCCACCTTCTACTTCAAGCTCACTATCCTCACATTCTTCATTACTTTGTTCACTACCTTCATCATCATCTCTCCATTCTAAAACGTCAAGCCTCACTCCTTCTGCACTTCTTTCCCAATTCCAACACTCATTCATTTTCTTCAAAATCTACTTCCCTGCTCACTACAATACGTTTAGCAACAGGGCCATAAAGCCTATAGGCCTTTGATTCCTCACTCCTTCCCAACAACACATACGAAAAACTCTTATCATCTAACGTCTCCCTCTTGTTGTCTGGAATGTGTACATGTGCAACACATCCAAACACCCGAAAATAGTCTACTGTAGGCTTGATCTCCAAGCTTCTTCTGGAGTCACATCCTTTAAGGCCAAGGTTGGGCTTCGATTCAACACATGCACACTCTACTTTATAGCTTATGGCCAAAACACTTTAGGAACCTTCTTCTCAGACAACATACTTCGAACCATATTCATTATAGTTCGATTCTTTCACTCAGCAGTCCCATTTTGCTGGGGTGTATAAGCTACCGTCAACTATCTTCTAATGCCATTATTCTCACAAAAATGATTGAACTCAGATGATGTAAATTCACCTCCCCTATTCGTGCGTAAAGATTTTATAAATTCACCAGTTTCCTTTTCAACAAGTTGCTTGAAAATTTTAAACACACCAAATGCTTTTGATTTTTCACACAGGAAATAAATCCAAGCTTTTCTGCTGAAGTCATCAATGAAGCTAATCAAATACTTCTTTTTGCTGCTTAACACTGGTTTGATCTGTCTACAAATATCAGTATGAACTAGCAGTAACCTTTGAGAAGCCCTCCATGGGTTCTTCTTTGGTATAGTCTTTCGGTGTTGCTTCCCGCTAGGCAATCAGTGCATATTTTGCTCGGAGTCTTGCATACAAGCATACCCTTCACCATCTTTTTATATTGCAACGTTCTCAAACTCTTGAAATTTAGGTGACCATACCTGCAATGCCATAGGTGTGACATATCTTCTGAGGCATGATCAGACCTCTTCTTGGATGATACAACTTACACATTCCTCCCTGAATTAGGATAGCAAGGCCCTTTTCTTGAAGTTGCCCGATGCTAAGCAGGTTCATATTTAACTCTGCTATGTAGAACACTTCTGTAATCCCACCAACCTCCATTCTTATACTTCCTTTTCCAGTAACTGTCATCCTAGTGTTGTTCCCAAGCTTTACTGAATGTCTGAAACTTTCGTCAAGGTGTGAGAACCATTTCTTGTTCCCACTCATATGGTTACTAAAACCAGAGTCAAGGAACCACACATCCTCCTTTCTCGAGTTGTTAAGTTCTACATACGACATTAACAACATCTCATCTTCCTCCTCCAACTCAACATAGTTTGCATTCTTTTCCCAGCTAGGACACTCGTATTGAAAGTGCCCTAGTTTGTAGCACTTGTAGCATTCCACAATTTCTTTGTTGAAAGGTTTTCTTCCTCTGCCTCGGCCTCTTCCTCTATAAGCTCCGCGTCCCCTTCCTATATCTCCAATTCTGTCCTTATACGAGGTTTTGAGTACATTCTCTTCACCACCGCTATGCTCATTCATCCTTTGCTCATGCACTAACAAGCTACTCTGTAACTCGTCGATCGTTAGAGTTTCCAAATCGTTAGATTCTTCCACTAAACAAACGACATAGTCAAATTTTGAAGTCATAGATCTCAAAATTCTCTCAATGATAACAACTTGATCCATCTTCTCAACATGAATCTTCATATTGTTAGCAATGGTGAGAGTACGAGCAACGTACTTGTCTACTCCTTCTCCTTCCTTCAACTGCAGAACCTCAAACTCTATTCTTAGGGCTTGCAATTGTGCTCGCTTTACCATTGTTGAACCCCTATATTTTTGCTTTATCGAGTCCCAAATTTGCTTCACTGTATCCTTGACAAGAATGGTCTCTATAATCTTCCGATCTATAGCTTGAAACAAATAATTCTTGACCTTTAAATCTTTCAACTTCTAATCCTCTATTATCTTGCTCTGAGCCTCAGTCAACAATGATCCCTCTAGTGTCGCAACTATTCCATTCTCCACTAAACTCCAATATTCCTTTGATCGAAGGAAGTTTTCCATGAGCATTGACCAGTGATCATAATGGCCATCAAACTTAGGAATCGCAAGTTGAACGAAGTTGCTTTCTGTAGCCATACTTCGATCACACTCAGACACTCTTTCCTTTCTCTCTCTCGGGCAACCCTTGTGATGAGGCTCTGATACCACAATTTGTTGAAGACTCAAGCTCCAGACAGAACACACTGCAATATTTGGAGAATAACTCTTATTGAATTTAAAGCAAGCTTCCGACTTATATAGCCTTACAAACTGGAACAAGAAATAAAAAAATAAGAGCCCACGTTCTACACTCCTATGAACGTGGTATTCTAGCTGGAGAATAAATCAAACAACACAGCATGACACTAACAAATAGTATTTATTCACATAAAGATAAATAAACAAATAAAAGATTGACTTCTTCAACATCATCAACAACCTCAATTTTATTTCAATTTTATCTTTACTCTCTGAATCTTGCATATCTCCAACACAAGTCGGTCGGTAAGTGTTAACAATGAATGAAGAATCATGAAAATACTTATGTCTGTCTATCACTTTTGAGTTGGGTCATCTCACAGTATGTGAGGCTATGCTATAACTAATTTTTTTTTTGCTAGTTCTTATTCACTAACAATATGTACAACCTAAAGTTGAGCAGCAAGTTTGAGGGCCACTTCTGATCCCTAATATTAGTGTCACTCCGACAATGGGAAAGGTCCAACACTGGTGCTACTCTGGCAATGGTCGACAGTGGTTGAGTTTTGTGACCAAGAAGATGAAGGATTTGGGTTGGGGGGGTGAGGTAGATTTTTTCCTTTTTGGATTTTAATTTAATTATTTTAATTATTAATATGTGATTGATGAAAATGCCCCTGTTTAAATTGATCAAAATATTTAATTTTTTTCATTTTTAAGTCAACTAACGGTGGAACTAATTGTTTCCGTTAATTTGGATTTCAGGTGCTAATTTTTCAAATGTTTGGGATCGTTGAAGGTTAATATAAAGTCTACAAAAACCCAAAAGTTTGGGATCGTTGTTGCAATTTTTCCAAAAAATTATGTATTTTAAAATAACTTACAATTCTTCATCATCATCTCCAACGTGCTTCATAAATTTATGCATAACCACTTTAATGAGCAAATAATCTAACTTTTGAAACATAATATTGCCCAAGTAACGACAAAAGAGAGAGAGAAATCAAAGCCAATCATACAAAAAATTAGAAAACGGGGTTTTTAAGCAGGGGTTACCCTTGAATCTCGCATTTCATAAGTCTTTTCATAATACAGACCCATGGTTACATTATGACCCGTTTGGCATCGATTTTGAAAATTCAAAAGGATCTTTTGAGATGAGAGTAAAATTTCACTCCAATGACACTCTTAATTACCACACAATCTGGTGTAATGAATAGTATTACAAATTTGATAATTAAGAAGAAAATAGCACTAGAACACATAAATATTTAAAAAATGAGACATAAATTTCCAACTTCAAGAATTTCTTCTCGACATAGACAAATCAAGAATAAAGATTTACACATTGCACTTCGAAATACATTAATAAATCATTTGTGGGATGAGTACACCGATTTCGAGAAATAAATAACAAAAGTAGTTGTGATTTTTATTATATAGAATCTTTTTGTGCGTTCAGTGTAATTTTTTAATTTGGTATTCAGTTTAATGGATTTTTCTTAATTATCTGTAAATGCAATATTTTAGCTCATTGAATAATTTTTAACTTAATAATTCTATTGATAATATTATTTGTAGTTAAATGATTTTTTAATAAATTAATTGTTGAGAAATAAATATTAAGGAAATATTATTCATTTATTGTAAAATTTGATATAATCAATGGATAGGTATATTATGTAACTTCAACTATTGAAGATGTCCTAAAGGCACCATATGACTTTTTTAGGGGTGGTCGAGTTGGTGGAGCAGGTGAACGCGGAGATCGAAAGTCACGAGTTCGAATCCCCTGCCAACACTTCCTCGATCGAGCCCATCACACCGGACTTGCCTAGTGCAGTTTATTTTTCTTGTGTGGTTTGCAGGCTATTGCACATGGAGCGAGATTTACCTAGTGCACACTTAATGGTAGCGGTTGAGGGTTCTTACGTCTAAAACAAAAAAAAAAACAAAACATGATATGTATTTTATTATGGATTGGTTCTCTAAAACTTTTGAATTACAACTTAATCAATAAATAATAAATTCTTTTGTCTAATTAATCTTTATGTTATTCGTGTACGATCTTCATCTTCCTCGTGACAATTTTAAATTAGTAATGCAACCTAGGTTACAATATAAGTCACTTTTAGACTAGTTTGCTCTCTTTTTGGAGCAGCCAACATACTTTTTCTAACTTTAATATGGAATAAGGAATTTGCAATGATATAAAAAATGTACAAATCCTTAAATATATGAAGCAGATCCTTACAATTACTAAAAATGGCATATTAGGGCATCTCCAATGAAGACACAAAAACACCAAATTGCATCAAAATTTGATTCAAAGGTGCTCCAATGTGACACCAAACTTTGTACCATTTTTCCATAATGGTGCAAAGTTCAATTTGCTCCCTTTTTTCATTTACCAAAAAAAATTGTCAGAGTGTATTTATGTCATTTGTGTTATATAATTTTTAAATAACAATAATATTAATTATTACTATTATTGTTATTATTTGTATTTAAAATATTAAAAATAATAATTACTGAATTAATTAAAATAAGAATAAAAATCCGAGAATTCAATTCCAATTATATTTCGACCTGATATTTAATAATTTAATATGTTTTAAT
>CAIGRF010232644.1:0-12894 GCA_903798235.1 Fraxinus ornus | reverse complement strand
CGCGCCATGTAGAAGTCGATTTGGACGAGGTGATGACGAGATGCCTAATAGATCTTATTGAGATGATTGATAAGACAACTCACTGCTAGTGCCGCTCCTGCACACCTACACGGTCAAATCCCACTTGCAACGACTAGGATTTATTGATACGCAAGAGGTCCTAGCATTTAGTGTCTTAATTGATTGATTGATGCATACGACAAAAAGGGTCAATTGATCTGATGAGGCCACGTATACTATCATCCGATGGGTCTCATTTACCTCACTAAAGTATAAAAGCTCATTCTCTTTGCCATAATGGGGATAATGCAAGTTTAGACTCTTAAACATTTATTCTTGCTATCTATACCTTCAGTATTCTACTCCCCAAGCCGACCCCTTTTTACCAATTGGAGGCTCGCGTCACAAGCTCCGCCATACCTTGAATTATTCATTTAGTTGGCTTTCCCGTTCAACTAACAACTTGTCCAAGTGTATTGGGATTTAGCTTATGTAGGCGTGAGAGGCTTTGGGATCTGTTGGCCACATCATTGATACAATTTTTGGGGTCAACAGATTGGTACCTTTTGTGGAAATCTTTGATACCATAACCACGAACATCCTTGTGGTAAAAGCCATCTGAAATAGAGCCTTGAAAAAAGGTTTGGTTCTTGAAGAAAGAACCACCGCAAAGGAGCATCTTAAAATGCCTTTAGTTAAATACTTACGATGAGTACCAATTACCATGGATCGCAAGGAAGGAATATGTAGCAAAAGGCTTTTGAAGAATAAGTCCTTCGCACGAATGCAAAGATGAACCTCAGGGGATTCCACCCTAGAAATAGGCATGAGAGAAGAACTTAGCAAATTTGATTATGATGGTCCCTACAGATCGTTTGAGTTGGATGATGATGACGAAAGCTTGCCCTTCTCCCAAGAATTGAGAAGCGCCCCAGTTCCAAGTCAATTTGTGCAACCAAAAATACCCATATATGAAGGAAAAGGTGATTCGCCAAAATACTTTAACAACTATAAGACTCACATGTCTCTACGAGAAGTCTCACCAGCATTAAAATGCTGAGCTTTCCGTCTTACGTTAATGGGGGCTGCATAAATCTAGTATAATTGTATCCCAGCTGGTAGCATCAGAAGTTGGCCAGACTTTATAAAGGCATTTTTGAACCAGTATTTGTCTAGCAAATAAGGAGAAGCCCCCATTCAAAGGCTGTCGGACATGAGGCAGCAAGTAGGTAAAACCTTGAAAAGCTACTTGGCTCGTTTCACATACAAAATGACCTATTGTGAGCAAGCCACAGATAGAGAAGCCCTTTTTATCCTAAGATGGGGGGCCTAAACATGAACACCCTATTTCGGAGGGACATGCATTACAGAAACCCCACTTCTTACGATGCTTTGGTAAAAATGATAAGAAGTGAGATCATCAATGAGGAGCTCTAATTGACAATCGTAATAGAACCTCATTGGGCTCCCACTACCTCAAAGACAGTGAAGAGGCCTTGTGTCCAACCTAGTGGACCAGTAATAGACCTAAGCGGGGCACACAATAGTTGAACCAATCCAGAGGAAGAGGTAGGTGGAGAAACATGGAGCCTCGAGGTAGGCAGTATTGCACATATCACCAAACTAATACCCACAGTACCGTATCATGGAGAGTCGGTTAGCCCCCGCATTGAAGATAGAAATACCTATCAAATGCGAAAAAATGAACCCTAGCCTAGGTAAGAGAGAGAGTCTAGGCATAACGAGGCGAGACAGCACCGTAGGAACGATTCACCTTGGTAGAAACATGAGGGAGATAGAAATAGGGTGAGGGGGCAGAGGCCGAGGAGAGAGCCTTCGGTAAATACTGGTTACGCTTCCATCAGAGAAATCGACACCATCGTAAGTGGCCCACACATAGGAGGAGATTCCAAGAACGCATTGAGGAACTACGTAAGAAAAGCGAGCTATTTGATCAATAACACCAGCCATGGATCTAGGAATACTCCACCAATCACTTTATCCCCGACAGACACTGTGGGAGTTCATTGCCCACACTGTGACGCACTGGTGGTACGAGTCATTATAGCCTGGAATATATTGAGATGCATGTTGGGGATAATGGGAGTTCCGTTAATATCCTATTCGGAACCACCTTCGACGAGATGATCGTGGACCATGAACTCGCTCCCACGATCGCTCCCTTGTATGGCTTTACTGGTGAGAGCATCATCCCAGAGAGAGGATCACATTTGCGGTGGAAATGGAGCCCCCATTTAAGGCTCATCATTCTATGGAGTTCCTAATTGTAGACCATCGATTCGCCTTCCACAGAGTATTGGGACGAACTAACTTGAAAGAGCTCGAGTGGACCAGATAGGATCAAGGGAGTGCTACTTTAGCTTTTTAAGGAAATTTGAGACCTACAATGTAAATATGGCTATGATGGATGCTAAAATGGTCGATGCACCTGAAGAAGGTCCTACCCCTGAACAAGGGAGAGACTTTAACATGATAGATGCCTCAAACAAGGGGTCATTGAAGTAGATTTAGATCCTAGAGTTACAAAATCAAACTCGCAGGCAATCCTGGTAAAAGATCTAGAATCTTTCCATAAGAACTCACTTGACTCCACGAAGATGTTACAATAGGGAAGGAGCTGGAATTAAAAGAGAAGACCGGCTTAAGGACTTCATACTTAGCAGCTTGGATGTATTTTCATGGAAACACGAGCACATGGTAGGCATTGATCCCAGAGTCAGTTGCCACCAACTTAATTTGGACCTAAAGATCACTCCTAATAGACAAAAAATGAGAGCCATGAACCCAGAAAGATACATAGCCCTAAAAGATGAGGTGCAAAAGCTCATATCTAATGGGTTTATCAGAAAGGCAATGTACCCAAAGTGGATATCCAACCACATCCTATGAAGAAAGCCAATGGCAAATGGAGGGTCTGCATAGACTTCTCCAACCTCAACTAAGCTTGCCCAAAAGATAGTTTCCGCTCCCAATGATCGACCAGCTAGTTGATTCCATTGTAGGCCACGAACTCTTGAGTTTCATGGATACATACTTAGGATACAACCAGATCCCCATGTACCCAACAGACGAGGAAAACACATTGTTCATCACTAATAGAGGCCATACAGCTATAAAGTCATGTTATTTGGTTTGAAAAATACTGGCGCAACCTATCAACGACTAGTCCATAAAATGTTTTCCAACCTTCAAGGTAAAACGATGGAGGTACACGACAATGACATGCTCATAAAGAGTCTCAGGTCGGTAGACCACATTGAACATCTGCAGGCTACCTTCAAGATTCTAAGGGAATACCGGATTAAGCTGAATCCCTTGAAATGCGCCTTTGGCGTCGCTTCTAGAAAGTTCTTAGGGCATATGGTTAATCAACGAGACATTGAGGCGAACTTGAAGAAAATTAAGGCCTTGCTAGACATGAAATCCCCCAGCAAGCCCAAGTACAGTATTTGACAAGGCGCCTCACATCACTAAACCGCTTCATCTCCAAAGCTACAGATCGATGCTTTCCTTTTTTTAAAATCTTAAAAGAGGGAAAAGGTTCTAGTGAACGAAGAGTGTGAAGAGGCGTTCCAAGGGCCGAAGAAGTAATTGGGCCATGCCCCTCAAAACCTAAAGAGGGAGAAACATTGCTATTGTATATGATCGTAAGTGAAGTTACTGTGAGTTTGGTGCTGGTAAGGAAAGAGGACAACGCTCAATTACCTGTCTAGTAACATAAGCAAGGCTCTTCTGGTAGCTGAAACGTATTATACTGATATGGAGAAGCTCGCTTTGTCCCTTATGATCGCTTCTAGGAAGTTGAGGCCTTACGGTCAGGTTGTATAGTATACGTGTATTGACAGGCCTCCCATCAAACAAGTGCTCCAAAAGCCAGATGCATCAGGGAGGTTGATGAGGTTGGCTATTGAATTAAGCAAATTTGACATCTCATACCAACCAAGAACCTCGATGAAGGGACAGGCAGTGGCGGATTCTATAGCAGAACTTACAGAGGCAACAAACATCAATGTAACAATGGAATCGGCAGACTCTGCCAGCCTGGAAACTGTTTGTTGATGGATCCGTCGGAGAAACGGGATTAGGGGCTGGCATACTGCTAGAGAGTCCTGAGGGTCACAAACTTAATGGTGTTGTAAGGTTTGGCTTTAAAACCTCCAACAATGCAGTTGAGTATGAGGCTCTTCTAGTAGGCTTCAGATTGGCCAAAGAAATGTAGGTCAAGAACTCGACAGTTCGAAGTGACTCCCAGCTAGTTGTAAGCCATGTCGTGGTAGTTTTGCAGCCAGGAATAAAGGCATGGTAGCATACCCGAAGAAAGTTATGGACCTGATCCTATGCTTTAAAAAGTTTGAATCGACCTAAATCCCAAGAATAGAGAACCTCCACACGGACGCCATATGAAAATTATACCGGTTGAATACCCTCCTAGGCCCTCTACAGCTAATGTAGAAGATGTGATGTTGGTCGAAAGAACCCCACAATGGATGCAACCTATTATAGCTTACCTCAAGGATCACATCTTAGAAAAAAACAAGGAAGAGACCCACAAGCTCAGACGTAGGGCCGCCCAATATGTATTCTAAGACGAGTTACTTTACAAAAGAGGCTTCTCATCTCCTCTTCTACGGTGCATGGGAGGAGATGAGGCTAACTACGTCTTACGAGAAATCCACAAAAATATTTGTGGCAACTAAATAAGGGGGCCCAGTATTGGCCCATAAAGTGCTAAGGCAAGGGTACTATTGGCCAACCTTGAAAAAAGATACTATGCAATTCATGAAAAGGTACAATAAGTGTCATCGCTTCCATTCAAAGGCAACCATCCCACGAGCTAACTGTAACATCTAGTCTTTGGTTGTTCGCTGAATGGGGGTCAACCTAATAGGACCTATACCAAAAGGAAAAGGGAATGCAAGCTATGCAATTGTCGTCATTGATTACTTCACTAAGTGAGTCGAGGAAGAACCGTTAGCTAAAATAACTAAGCCAAAGACTTCCAAGTTCATATGGAAGAACATCTTATGCAGGTTCGAAATCTCCCACTCGATCGTTATAGACAATGGGTGGCAGTTCAATAATAAGAAGCTCAAAGACCTATGTAATGAACTAGGCATAAGGAACCATTTCTCTTTTCCTCACCACCCAGACAGATGGCCAAGTCGAGGCAGTCAACAAAACTATAAAGCATCTCTTAAAGAAGAAACTGGATACATCAAAGGGCGTATGGGTGGAAGAGCTCCCTCACGTATTATGGGCGATCCGCACCACCAGCTGAACTGCAATAGGAGAAACCCCTTTTCTCTATAGCGTACGAGGCTAAGGCCATGAGCCCATTCAAAGTGTGCCTTTCTTCTCCTCGCCACATACAATTCAACGAGGTATCCAACGATGAGATAAGGTGATGCGAGTTCGATTTCCTTGAAGAAAGGAGAGATGATTCGCAAATCAGGGTGGCCTCTTATCATTGAAAAATGGCAAGGTACTACAACTTCATGGTTAAGAAGAAATCATTCAAGAGAGACAATTTAGTGCTCAAAAGGGTCGTTATCCTTTAAATAGCCCAGTGTTGGCATGGTGGGTCCCAACTAGGAGGGCCCCTATCGCATATCAAGCGATGTTTGACCAGGGACCTTCTTAATCGAGAACTTAGATGGAAAGATGCACCCTCGCCCTTGGAATGTCGAACATCTAAGGATGTATTATCGATGAAGGACCTGATCTTTTCTTATGTACATTTTTATCTTTTGCTATGACAAGCTCATATGTTAAGGACAGTTAGTTGTGAAAATAGATAGTTACAAACAAAACTAAATTCATTACAAAGTACCGAGAACAAAATTGTACTTATTACAAAGGGACCTAATTTACATAAAATACACCATATTCCTGAAGCTTTCCTAGGGCACCCACTTCTTCCCCTCCTTCATTGGAAGAGGTTGAGGGCTCATCCACTAAGAACTCGTCCTTTAATAAGGATAGCTCCAGCTGGAGGTACAACTCAGCCAGTCTCTAGAAGACTTCGTTGTAGGCGACCCTTCTCCAATTTATATCGAGCCCATGATACTCACCCGTCTCATGGAAATGGGCGACATACTCGTTCACAGCCCCCTCTCCTACCTTTTTTTAGTTGTTCAACCAAACGAGAGGCCTCAGTAGTTAGATTGTCAACGTGAGCTTTCAATCCTCTTTTTTCCTTGTTAGCAGCCTCCAAGGCTGACAAAGCTATCCTTTGAAGATTATCTATGTTTTCCACTCGCTTCATCAGAGCATTGACCTTACCTTTGCAAAGGTAGGTTTCCTTCCCCAGTTTATCATTTTCCTTAGAGAGTACTTCCACCTTCGATTCTGCTTTAGCTTGGAGGCCTCAATGGCTTCATTGGCAGAAGATACCTCAACCTTAACTTTGGTTAAGACAACTTCAGTCTCTTGGGCCCTCTGGAGATACCCCATATTAAGGTCCTACAGTCGCCTAGCCTCCATTTGGGGTATTTAGAAAGAAGCCCTAAGAACTAGCTTGCAGGCCGAGCCCCACCTCCAACATGTCAACAGCGTCACAAGTCTCAACATACAAGGCGTATTTATTTTTCCAATACTTAGTTGAATCTTTGTAGCCCTCTAGACCTCAGCAGGTAACAATTCCATGATTTTGGGGGTAAGTTCATCCAACCTCCCAGCTAAGAAGTTTTTGGCCTTTCCCTCTAAGGGGCCACTCCATACCTTATTCTCCTTCTTCTTTCTTATCAAACTGATCTCCTCATCGTTTGCCTCCTCTGTCTTCGTAACCTATACAGATAAAATTGGTTCGACAATAATGGGTCGTCGAAGCGACTCCCCAATGGTGGTTTGATGCTTCGGAAGAGGGTCGGGCCCAGTATTC
This sequence comes from Fraxinus ornus, assembly GCA_903798235.1. NCBI lineage: Eukaryota > Viridiplantae > Streptophyta > Magnoliopsida > Lamiales > Oleaceae > Fraxinus > Fraxinus ornus. The sequence goes on along the minus strand of CAIGRF010232644.1, from coordinate 5,993 downwards.
TTTGACAATATTAGATTCCTTTTGGGGGGCCTCTCCAGAGGAGCCTTAACCTCTTTTTCCTTTTCCTTATCCCTATCCCCTTTCTTATCTGGATGAGGTGGGGGATTCAGTTTTGAGAGATGGGCTAGTTCATCTCTCTAATTTTTGTAGGTAGAAGAGCGGCACTCAAAGGTTTCTTTTTATGCCCATCCCTAAACTCTTCAACTGGAGCAAACCAGGCTTCACATATTCCTTTTTGTCGTGTTGTCCCACAATCAAAAGGAACATCTAAGAAAATTGAAGAAGAACAAAGGGCCAAACCATTCCACCTTACCCTTTGTAGCCATTAGTTGGTGTATGATAAAGATGTTTCGCTTGCTGATGACGTTCTTGAAGTACATCTTCTCTGAAGGAAGCTTGTATATCGCCCGGATAATGGCCCACTGGAATGGCTCAAGCTAAAAATTGATTGATTGTAACTGCACAAAGCTCACATTAGGCAAAAAATGAAGAAGTTAACACACTAAGAAAGACAACACGCAAAAAAAGATGAGTTCAGCTCACTTTACTCATGGTACTGGGTCAGTACGATGATCTCGGGGACCACATCTCCTTCCATTGTCTGCCGCGACCCCTAACCCAAAACTAGGATGACTTCCAATTCTTGATAAAGGTTGGAGTCTCCCAGATAAAAGGATGGTATGGGCCCCATGGGTTTATTTAGTACCACCCCTTGCAATCATTCCCCCCACTAGACGCTTGGGGTTGAAAAAGGTTTGGAAGATATGTGGGGGGGCATATTAGAAAGACCTTACTAACGGATCTACGTGTTGGGCATTAACTGGGTAGGGGCTAGGTTATACTCCCTAAGGACCTAAAAAAAGGATGCAGGGGGCAGTTTCATCCCCCCCACACAGGATCGGCTCACTCACTACAACACACTCTTCCCAGGGAAAACAAGCTCTCTCCTTAGAGTCGGTATCAATATTTCGATATTGTCTGGAATTCTGAACTTCTCCCTAAAACCCTTAAGCTCACTCTTCTTTATATATGTTAGCCACAAGGAGGCCCCCATCTAATGCTATAATCTATAGGGCCCTCTAGCATCATCCACGCACTATGAGGACCTCTCATATCCTCTATGATCCGCTCAGTAGGAATCACTAGAGGAATGCCCACCTTGGCACAAATCAAATCCATATTCACCCCAGAAGACCCCCCAATCACATTCTTTTTAGAAGAAGAAGCCATTTAACTCGGCAGATGAAGAAAATACCTCGACCGTAACAGATGCACAAACCCTAAGACACAAGGTCCAGAACGTTTGGGAATGAAAGAGAATGTAGTTGATCTCTAGAAGCAGCAGGAAGATACTACAACAAATGGGAATATGCTCAACACTTAGGGCTTATAACTTTCGCAAAGTGAAGGAAAAGGGGAAAAATGGATTTTCAGCCTTATATATGCAAAATGAACGAACCCTCACCGTTTGATATTCTTCTACTTTAATTTGTGCCATCCACCAGTAATCTCATCTATCACGTTAATTCCAAAGGGCATTTTATAAAAATCCAAACCAAAGACCCAGATGGTATTATGCTAAACACATGACGTAAATCTGTGTAGGCCCTACTAGATGTGAAGTATTGCCATCATTGTGCATTAAATACACACGTAGCTTGAGCCTGGGAAATTGCCACACCACCCAGCTATTTTTTATGGGAATCAATGTGCCCTTCAAATCACTATAGCATGCCACTTGGCAAGCTTCAGTACTAAAGGGCTCAATATATGCTGTCGGGCCTCGCCTCACATCGTTTAGCCTTGTCATAGGCTTTAGTTACTAAAGAGGCTCGACATAAGCTCCAAGGGCCTCGCCTCGCATCGTTCAACCTTGTCATAGGCTTCAGTTACTAAAGAAGCTCGACATAAGCTCCAAGGGCCTCGCATCACATCGTTCAGCCTTATCACAGGCTTCAGCTACTAAAGAGGCTCAGCACCCGACCCCAAGTTTTCTACAACTCAAAAGTCCACGCATTATATGAATAACAATACTTGGGCTTCGGGAAATATTGTTACGTCATGAAAAACTAAGGCCCACAAAAGGGACTGATTAGCTTACGTGGTAGCCAGTTCAGGGCCCATACCTCAGGTTGGCATAGGGCGACCCTGATGTATACGAGCGATCCCACTAGGATAGACACCCCATGTAGGACTCAGCCATCGACCCCATTTGGATAGACTCACCATGTAGAAGTCAGTCCCGATGAGGCGATGGCGAGATCCCTAATAGATCTTATGTTGAAATGATTGACACGACAACTCACTACCAATGCCATCCCTGCACACCTACACGATCAAATCCCACTTGCAATGACTAGGACTTATGGATACGAAAGAGGTCTTAGCAATTAATGCCTTGAATGATTAATTGATGTAAGCGACAAGAAGGGTTAATCGATCTGATGAGGCCACGTACACTATCATCCGACGAGTCTCGTTTACCTCACTATGTGCAATAATGGGGATAATGTAAGTTTAGACTCTCAAACCTTTATTCTTGCTATCTATACCTTTAGTATTCTACTCCCCAAGTCGACTCCTTTTTACCAATTGGAGACTCACGTTATAAACTCCTCCACACCTTGAATTATTCATTTAGTTGGCTTGCCCGTTCAACAAACAACTGGTCCAAGTGTATTGGGATTCAGCTTACGTGGGCGTGAGAGACTTTGGGATCTGTTGGCCACATCATGGATATAATTTTTGGGGTCAACAAATTCTCATACAGTGGCTTAATTTCCTTTGATACTAGCTATTCTTTGAGGAGTTTCAAGTTTCATGATTAGATGATGAATGGATGTTATTGCTTTCAGTTACTTTAGGTTAAGTCTTCCCAAGTTCCCATTGTAAGCAGATTTACTGTCTACGATAAAAAAAATCTATGTATTCTTAGAATGCAATTGGCTCTTCACCCAACTCAATTGTCAAATGTAATTTGTCCTCTTGGGATCGAACTAGCGCTAATGAAACTATATAAAGGCTCAGCCATGGGTGTCCAAGTGTGATCAACTTACATCTGATCAAAAGTACTTCCATACAAGATATTTACAAAATCACAATTATTCATCAACATTCTAATGAAGCTGTTGTGAGCTATTATAGCTCACACTACTAGTGCATTACAATGGGGATAAATGATTCCCTGTTCATCATGATCATTCAATGTTATCGGAATAGATACAGTTTTAGAGTTATCTTGAGTCCAGAGAATCTCCAGTACGGGCTTCTAGGTTGCGAGAGCATAATTCCTTTGTGCATTTATCGTTTTCCCACTTATGTATGGGCTCCCAATTATAGTGCTGATTTTCCTTACTGAGGTTGAGGGTTTAAAGCAATCATTAGTGCTTGTGATGTCTCTACATGCCTTGGTCTGACTCCTCGACCTCGTTATTTGGTTGGATAAGGTGGTTTTTTACGTTCAGCTATTTCATGCTAGCCTCTCTACTGGCTTTACAATTTTTCCATCCTAAGTACCTCGTAGCATTCATCCATACTGCAATCTCTAAAGCGGTAGACTATACAAAACTTTACCTTCAGATTTCCAAGAGAGAGACTTTCCTTGTCCATTACCTGTGAGAGGCTAAAGATATCGCATGCACCCTACTTTTTAACTCATTGGGATGTAGGTAATATTACTTTGGCAGTCTGGATGCATTTGTTGCAGTCTTTCTCTTAAGCTTTTCTGTGTTGATATTTTATCATCTTTCAATTCTCAATTGTGTCCTCTGTTTGGATTTCATTCCTTATTAAACTTACTAGTTAGTGATAAGAGGTTGGATTCTTGTTACAAAAACCTCATCAAAAAGGGAGTTTCTATCAATATACCGTTCCACATGGTGTCCTGAGCCTTTTCGCCGGATATAGTTTTACAAGCAATAAGTTCAGCATTGAATCGCGTAAAGTAGCTCTCGAGGTCCTTACCTTCCTCCTGCCTCATGTCATTTAAAGGTAAATCTAGGGCTTGTCCCATCCTACTCACTGGAAACGTCCTTAGGAATGTTTGCTTCAACTGTGGCCAACTCCAGATTGATCCAAATGGTAGTTTACTATACCACTACTTTAGCAGGTCTATCCAATGTTAGATGGAAACTCTGACATTTGAGAATGACAAATACTCATCGTCGTCATCCATCTCATATGATCTATAGGTTGACCTTTATATTCCTCGAATGGAGAAGTGTTGATGAGGTTTTTTATTTTTTTTACTTATTGGCCTCCACGAATAAAATATTGGTTAAACCTCCTATTGTGTGAGCTTACTTCATCCGTAAGCTTTTTCAGAGTGGATTTACTGTCACGTCGCTCCTTTTACTTCTTTTCCAGTACAGTATCATCAATTTTTTACATCCATAAGATTCTACTGTTTTTGCCAAAATAACTAGCACAATGATTCATCTCATTTTCACTAGACTCGCCCTTCCAGCTTTACATTAGAATTCTCAATTTTCGTGTGTAATGATGCATTTTTTTCCATTAATACCTTTAGGCCCTTAACCATCTCTTGGATAGTTTTTGTGGTAGACATTTTCTTTTGTAAGTGACAATGTTGAATGGAAGAAACGCCAAATTGTAGCTTTATCGGTGTTTTCTCTCGTTGCTGCTTCAAGTTCGCATTGCAATCTACGGATCATCACTATCGATCCTCCAACTCCATCTTCTAGATTTACCTTTATTTGGCTCATCCTTTCGAATCTCAAGGTTTTCTAAAATTCAATAGAAAACTTCATGGTTTACTTTGCTCGACTTTCCTATAGAAGTGGCCAATTTGTTGATTATAGAAATCTCCTCAATAAATTCCTCTCACCAAGTCAAGGTTTTCACCTCAAAAACTCACTAATTTTGATACTCAAATAGGGACAATAGGATAAATTTTTGTTTTTAGGAAGATATTTGAATTTGTATGGTTTTCTTCTCTTAGGCAGAAGTAATTATACATTTTCTTTAAGACTTTGGGACAATTGGATCATTTAGAAGAAATAACAGGTGGTGGCCTTTTATAGGCTGATTTGTAATTGATTCTGTTTTATAATCACATTTTACTTATTTGCTTACGTGTCATGTGCTCATTGACCTTCATCCACTTATATTTTAGTGAAAGTGTTTTCGGCAGCTTAGAAGGAGAAATGACGTGCCTTCCACTTTTGCAAGCCTTTTTACCCTTCGCATAGCATTTACACTTTACGAACTGGGAATGATCTCGTGGAATGGATTTCATGACTCAACAAAAGACTTGGAGGTTTGAGGATGAAGAACTTATGATTTGGAAATGTTTGTTGAAAGCTTAGAATGAAGAAGAAATGGAACAAGTAAGAGAAAAAATACTATGGTAGATCTACCAGATAGCGTCTGCTATAGTTTTTGCAATCGAAAGCAGCAGCTGTTATTGGTGATAGCAGCTTCTGCAAACTTTAGCAACAATGCTACAGTGTCGACAACAGCCATTACTACTGCTAGCCATAGCAGCCTCAACTGTTACTTGTGGCAACGACTACCCCTTCGAGGACATTGATTGTGGCTGCTATTATTGTGCTGTAGTAGCCAATAGTGTTGTGGCCGCCAGTGACTACTCTTTTTGGGGTTATTATAGCCTATGCCTCTGTGTACGGGTGAGTTGGGATGGTCAGAGGTGGTGATATAATGGTGTTACTGGGGTTTGTATTGTAGAACTTGACTTTTCTTTGTGACTTGGGCCAATCTAAATAGATAAGGGCCATTGTCGGAAAGATTGGAATTGAAAATTAAGTTGTCCCATATTTTGTACTTTGGCTATAAGAAAATTGAAGAATTTGGCTAGGATTTGGCCTAGTGGATTACTTTAACTATGAGGAAATTACAGCCACACAGGTATTTAAGATTCAATTTTCATATATCCAGATTCAAGTTTGATATTTCACAAATCAGGTTTTTAGGAATTAAAAAAATTATTTTTTATTTATAATAACCAACCCATT